>VJMH01006969.1:0-42551 GCA_009835185.1 Aphanomyces stellatus | reverse complement strand
ACGATCACGTACGACCAAGTGTACAAGTACTTGACCCAAACCACGGACCAATCGGTGCTCGACACGACTGAGCCCGACTTTTGGTCGACCAACAAGGGCGACGTGGCCGGTGGACCCAACTGCGGCGGCGTCGATGATGCCTCGTGGCCCAACAACCGCTTTGGCAACGGTCGCGTCAACGTTGCCACGATTCTGCGTGATGGCCGCTTGCACGACAGCCGCCAGTAGATGTAAACCTATTGTGCTGAATGTATTCTTGTGTGTGTGGTACAATTTGTTTTTGTGTGTTTCGGTGGCACTTCAGGGGTTGACCTATGGTTAATTGTTTCGTCGCTGGTGGCTCGTCAAAGACACAGTTGTTGGCAATTTTCAATCGGAAGGTGACGCAGCTGCAGGTGGCACGTCAACGGGCCCATGGGCTTTGGCAGTATTTAGCGTCACGCGTCAGAGGCATTTAATGATATGAGTCCATCGAAGCTACACACAAAGTCTTTAATCGTATTCCGTGACATTCGGTATGTGCACAGGTGTCGTTGCAGTTAATCCCAAAGTCAGATTTGCCACACGGTCTTAAGGGTGGGAACAACTGAACGACCCGAAGGCAAGACTTTTCTGTGACATAGATCAGGATTGTCGCCTTCTTCCCACAATAAAGACAGTCGAATGTTCATTCCTGAATCCATACGACGACAATTTTAGTGCAACAATTGCATTTTATTCAGATTGAAACTCACAGCATTGTGCTTGCCTAATCGATCCTACGACACACAAAAATCTGCCTCCTTTGGCACCACGAGGTGCCTTGGATGGAAACATGATGGCCACACGACTGGGCGATTTATCGCCGCCGCGTTCGCGTGTCCTTCTGGACGTTGTCTGCCGTTGTCTCTTCCACCAACCACTTGGTCCACTTGGCCTGGCTCTGCGCCTTAGCTTCATTCAACATCTCGCCTTCGATTTTGCGCTTCATTTGTTTGGCTGCTTCCTCCGAGCTCAAGGATTCCCACACTTTGTACGCCTTGCGCACGAGTGCAATGCCAGGTTGATTGTACGTGTTGGATGACGCGGCCAACCACGGCAGCGTCCCCGCCTTCGTCTGCCGCCAGCACAGCGATAAGCTTGGCGAGGCAATACGTCTCGAACGAATCGACCTTGGTTTTCGTGGTGGCCAATCAATGCGTTTGGCCTTCTCCATGTGGGCGGCCAAGATGCTGAGCATAAACGGTCGATAAAAAATGAAATCTGACGTCGTGAGACAAACGCGACCGAGTCTCTCCAGCAACCGACGAATTGCACGCCCCCTGCCAGGGTTGCCTTCGCCGCACGCGCCCGAGGTGTGGACGTCCTTTGGATCCATGGGCAATGTCTGAACAAGCCAACGCATGCGGTCAAAGGTACAACCATAAGCCGCCTTGACGAGACATTGCTTGGCCGCCGCGCGTCTCTTGACACCATCTGGCTGCAAGCACGTGATCTTTTCAAACACGATGGCGAGTTTCTTGACACTGGACGCGAAAATCATCGGGCCTGCCTCGTCCACACACACGTCCATGTCCTTGTCAATGTACTCGAGCAGCCCATCCATCCTGTCGCCCATCAAATACGCCTTGAGGATGGCATTTGGGTCGCTCGTTTGCAGTTGCGCTGCGCACCATCGTGCACGGTCGGATCCAGTGCGTGACCACGCGGCATAATCAGCATTTGGGCAACACCGACGTTGCCACGCTCGGATTCGTCGCGGGGACCACTCGTTGCGTGGCCCGACATTGTGTTGACGCGGTCGAAGAATGCCATCTCGTGGCGGTCTTGGGATAGCTTGACCACTAGTTTCTTGTTGGGTCACGTGGTATCCATGCGCGAAAAATGCTGCCCACGAGATCCGGACAAAGATTGAACGAACACATGAGCGGCCACTGTTGGATTTGTCTGTCCAGTTCGATAGCAAACCAGCAAGAAGATAGAGTTATGAGGGGTGACAAACCTGCAAAATACACCGAGCCAATTCGTCCAGTGTCGTGATGGGGCTTGCCGATGGTGTTGGTGGTGCCAGTGATTCACCTCGTTCCACCATAGTTGCGCCATCCATGAGTCCAAGATTGGCGTTGTGCTTGTTTCCATCGTTGGGATTTGATTGCTCGGCCGCATGCGATTTGAGCAAGTCAACGATGTCGGCAAACCATAGTCGACGCCCAATTCCTCCGTTGCTCGGTAGCAATAGTCGGATGCAATGTCCAGGGCTGTCTTGCCCTACACTCGCATATAACCAGTGCTGGTTTTGGCGTGGATGTACCCATTTTTCCACGGTCGTGTCGACTCGTGCGTCCAACAAGACACGAACGCTCTCGACATTGCCCACTTGAGTAGCCAGGATGAGTGGCGTGTCGTCTTCCCGTAGACGCGTGAGCTACTGCCACATGCAACAGCCACGTACGTCGTTCTTTGTTTCAATGTCTGCACGCCATTGGCCACAAGCAACCGAACGACGTCTGGACAACCCCACTCAATCGCCACGGCAAGGGTGTGATTCCTCGCTACAAGGTGAGGGTTCATCATTGAAATGCTAGTTTCTGGACTCTTACATTGTTAGCCACGTTCACTTGAGCCCCGTGGTCGAGGAGGGTGTTGACAACTTGGCCACGGCCAGACGAGCTAGCAGCATGCAACGGCGTATTGCCATCCTAGACACGACCGAAGCGGGTGACGAAAATGGGTTTGTGGCAACATACGGTGTCGGCAACGGTGACGTCGACGCCACGTGCGATAAGTGCATCGACGGCCCCAACGTCACCTTGGCGACAGGCATGTACCAAGGGCGTGTCGCCATCCACGAAGTTGTTGACTGACTGCAAACATTGTAAGGACGTACATAGTTGGTAACGTTAGCGTGGATGTCAGCCCCGTGGCCGAGGAGAGCGCTGACCACTTGACCATAGCCAAACGCGCTCGCAGCATGCAACGGCGTCGTGTCATCCTGAAGAAGAAGCCATTCAGGAAAGATATTTGGATGATCATACTGCCGTGACAAGGTTGACGTTGGCGTCGAGTGCGTTGACAATCCCAATGTCGCCTTGACGACATGCATGCGTCAACGGCGTCTCGCCGCTCTACTGACACATTTGACATTGTGGAAAGACCGACCTTATGTTGTAGATGCAGTTGACATTTGCACCACGTCGAAAATGCTATGCATGTGGATGTGAGCGACTTCAACTCGACATGCAATGACTACTTTGTGGACACTTTCGGTGCTGGCAAAGGCCGGGGACTTGCTTCAGACGTGGCTTCCCCCATGCTCCTTTGATCTTGGAGAAGAAGCTTGGAATGGTCCCACGTTTCCAAGCGCACAGGGACAGGTGGGTGGTTTCTTCTCATCAAAATAACCGTGCATGTGGATTACGTCGTGTCTCACACAAAGAGGGGAAACTACACTTCGATCGTCTGGCTGTGGGGAGCTGGTTTTGAGGTGTGACGGCTGCACATCTTGGCCATTTGTGCCAAGGGACCTGTTCTTCGCTTGAGGACCTTCAATTGCACAGACCCCTTGACCACTCCTCTCTTCTTGTGTGCAAGTGCGATGTCATATTGAAGAGAGTGTCAACTCTTTGTGGGCAATCTGCTCCCCGCAGCTTCGAAAGGCCGCGCGAGTTGGCATGGCAGTGGGATGTTAAGACTCAACTCGGACAAGTCGACGAAACGTTCGAGTTTGAATCATTCGATATCATTGGGTAAAAATATGCATGTAAAGCATTTCGATTGGCTATATTCCACTCCAGAATCAAAACCCAACAATTCCACCACCGCCGACGAGACTTCATGGAGGCCTTCCTCGACCACCTCTTGGCGCATGCATCGGCACTGCTTGCCGTGTCTGATCTGCCCCATGCCCTCCAAAGCATACGCGACGCCTTTCCTCACACGGACGACGCGCTGCGCACCCTTGCTGACGTCCACATGCTCCTGCACCGTCAAAGATGGGAAGAGGACCCACCGACCGTATCCATCGTCGTGCTCTTTGCTGCGATCGTCGCCATTGAACAGCACGCTTCTTTTGTCCCAGCAAGTAGCGAGCTATGGGTCACCCTCCATCAACTTCAAGCACATGAGAGGCTTCCGCCATCCGTCCGCGAAGCAATCGGGTTCATTCTCCTCACGGTCCCGCACACATCCATTCAAGAGCGAATGCGATGCCCCACGAGCTTTCTCTTCGAAACGAGTTACGTCTACGGGACCTATGTGCATGCGTTGGAAGTCGATGTGCCGGCCGCGGTGGCACCCCCGCATCTTCTCCCGACATTGGCGCACGCGACACCCGATCTGCAACTCACATGGCTGCATCTTGTCCAAGGTTATACCCACATAATTGTGAGTGTCATGTACAGCGAATACGACTCCATCTTGGTCCATCTTCCGTCCGACGCGCTTTTGCCGGCCCTGGAAACCTGCCGCCGGTCGCATTCCCCGCTGCAGCACTTCGGCGCGACGCTCGACGACATCCTCACCACGACCAGCGACCTTTTCAATGCCGTGCCAGTGCCGTCGGCAGCCTTTTTGATCGGTGCCATGAATATCCTCTCGTGGATCACATTACTCGCACCGTCCACCTCTGCCCACGCGATTGTCGAGAAAGCTGCCAAGGTGATTCCGCTGCCACAGGTACACTTCAACAGTGCAAGCGTCATTCTCATGGCGAATTTGATAGGTTCCATCCGTGTTGGCCCCGCTGCACGAGTCCTTGGTAGACACCGACGCATGCTTCCTGCCCCTCCATCTAGATGTCCTTCGCGGCTGCCGCCTCCTCTTCTACCTCACGTATCTCGCGCGCGTCGCGGCGCAAAATCTTGACACGCTCTTCGGACTTGCGCTCTGTGGCATGGCGCATGGGTTGAAGCCGCTCCGTCTCCTCTCGCATCGCATCCTCCGCGTGCTTGTGCGAAGCGGTTCGTCGGATGTACGTTTCTTCCGTGTCAACCTATTGCATCCACACGCTCAAATGCTTGACCGTAGATGGCGGCCGTGTATGTGCGGCACATGACGCGGCAATTCCCAGACACAACGTCGCTGTCGGATCTGGCGACGGGCATGGGGTTCATCTTGAGCCGGCAGACACACGATGCCGCCCTCCTCCGCTTCTCCCTCCTCGAGCTCTACGCAAAATGGAAAGAATCCCGCGAAGCCCATGGCGACATTGCGCGTCTTTTGTTTGAGCTGCTCAAGGCCGTGCCGCAAGACGACGTCGGGATCGCAATGCTTGTCGTCGAGAAGGTCCTGTACGTCGACCCGGCCATGCTCCGGCAATTGTACGACACGATCTCCGTCTCGTGCGATTCATCCCGCCGCATCCTCCTCCTGGAATGGTACCTTGGCATCCAGCGACAGATCGGCGGCGCCGCGCTCCTGGCCGCACCGTCGAATCTTTAAAATCAGACAAAAGACGTGCGAGAGAACATTGAAGCAGGTTGATCATATACTTATTTGTGGCTATTAATCCCATACCATAATAAAACATAGTCGCGTTGAATGAGTAAAACTCCTCAGGCGTCTTGCAGCCATAAAACACTTTGCCCCACACTCCCTCTACATCGCTCATCGCACTCCCTCAAACAGCATAATTTAGTGTAGTCAACATATCAGCTCGCCACTAGGTCCACCCATCATAAGGGGGAGCATATATTCCCCGAGTACTTCGAAGGTTATCTGGAAGGTTTTAGCCGTTTTCCAAGTTAGAAAAACGTACTTTTGACTTTCGATTTATCTTATTCAAGTAGCGTGGCTTGATGTGTGTGATCGAAACTTCAAGTGGACATTATCCGGATACCCTATCCGGCATTCGAAGCTGATCCTCGGAAGAAAGTCCGGCAACGCGCACTCCAACTGGAACAAAGACGTCGCCGCAGGCAAGATGATGTGGACGTCGATGCTTGGGCTCCCTGAGCCGATCCTGCGCCAGTCCGAGGCGGAGAAGCGCTTGGGGGTAGAAGAGACGCGCCGTGCCGCGCAAGCATTCCACCGCGCGTCAGGACACGGGCAAATGACCAAGCAAGTGTTTGTGCACTCGGTGCTGCGCGAAGTGCTCCCAAATATGCCTGTCGTACTCGGGGATCGCCTCTTTGGAAGCATCAACGTCGATCTCTCAGGCAACCTCAAGTACCGCGAATTCATCAGCACGGTCGCCGTCGTCAAGAAAGGCGTGCCGAAGGAACAGCTGAAGCTCGTCTTCCGCCTCCTCGATGCCGCCGAAGCGGGCGTCGTGACCCGCAAGGACGTGCATACGATGTTGCCGTGGATGGCGCAGGTCGACGACGTCGCCGCGGTCGCACACAACGGCACGTCGTGGACGGCCGCCGAGTTGGAAGCCAAGCTCTTTCTCAAGCAGGACAAGCTCAAGCTCGATACGTTTCGATCGCGTGTGCTCGGACTACCGTGCAAATCGACAGTCTTTCTCGACTGGATCCGCGCGCTCGCGACGGCGATGACGTTCAAGGACCAAGCGTCGCTCCCCACGTCCCCCGCGACCGCCGCTGCCGCCACCGGCACGTCGGACGCGCTCGCGACGGCACCGTCCTGTGTCGACTCGCTCGGGCTCTTTCGTGGCGTGAGTCTCTCGACGGAGCAGACCAAGACGATCGTCGCGGAATTCCATCTCCTCCGCGAGAAATTTCACCACGACACGATTCCATTCGAGGACATTCACAGCTCGTTCGCGTCCATCTTTCCGTCGGCCGTGCTCGAAAAGCTCCGGCCCGCGCACGCACCCACGTTGCGCGACTGGATGCTCCAGCTCGCGTTCGTCTCGAATCGCTCTATGCTCGAAGGGCTGCGGTTCTTGTATGATTTGTTTGCCGAGACCCCGTCGTCGGCCGACCTCGCCGACGTCCTCTTCTTCCTCCTCCCATCTCCCATGTACCTCTTGTCGCCAGACGACGCGCTCCCTGCGCCGCTCCCCGCGACCGTCGCCCAACTTGTCGCCCAACTCACGGCGTGCCATGACCTCAAGTCGACCAAGGCTACGTTTGACCAACTCTTTGCGTGGCTCACGACCGACCAGCCCGCGCTCGTCCATGCCCTCCATCAACTCTGCAATACGGTCCACATTCGCATGATGGCGCAAGAGCGCCCGCCCGTCGACGTCCAGTACCGCCTCGTCCATGCCATGCTCCACTTCTACTCGCCCAAGACCCCCGGCGTGCCTGGCCAGGCATGGGCTGCCGTCGATGCGGCGTGGTGGACGCTCTTTACGACCCAGGACGCGAGCCACGCCGTGGGCAAGCTGCTCCGCGCGCTCGGGCCCGAGAGCACCCCGATCCAAGGCCTGACCCTTGCCGCGGGGGTTTCGAACCGCCACGCGCTGCAGATCTTTGTCAACCGCGCCACGTGGCATGCCCTCGCGCAGTGGTATCCCCCGGCCGACGACGTTTCGGTTGTCTTGCGAGTCACGGACGACTGCCGCCACTTGGAGTTGTCGCCGTTGACGCTGACGTTGCTCACGTACGTGGATCGATTGGCGGTCGTCATCGGCGGGTTGGACTGATCAGTCGTGTGTGTATGTTTGTAGACCCAGTCCCCAGCCCCTCGTCGTGAGTCGCCGCACGCCCGTCGAGCTGTTTCCGGCCATCGTTGCGACCGCCGCGCCGCCGTCGACGCTTTCGACCGCCCATGCTGCGCTGCCGTTGGTCTTTCGCCCTGCCGCCGCGTCGACCGAGAAAGGCGGGTGGCAACCGTGGCACACAACGACTCCCTCTGCGACCATTGGCGGTTTGGATCTCCCAGGTCGGATTGACGTTCGATACGTGCTCTCGGCCAACGAGGGTGCGGACGAGGGTGCCGCCGCCGCTGCCGCCGCCACTGCCACCGTCCCGCAAGTTGTCGGCCTCAGCAACCTTGGCAACTCTTGCTTTATGAATGCTGTGCTCCAATGCCTCTTCCACTCGACGCTCCTCCAAGACTACTTTGTCTCGGATGAGTACCTGTACGACCTCAATGTTACAAACACTTTTGGTATGCAAGGCGTCTTTGCTGCAGTCTACGGCGACCTCGCGCGCGCCATGGCGTCGAACCGAGCGCGGCCCATCGCGCCGCAGACGTTCAAAGCAGCCATTGGGAAGCTCTATCCGCTCTTTCATGGCCATATGCAGCACGACGCACACGAGTTTCTGAGCGTCTTGCTCACGGGCCTGAGCGAAGACCTCTCGCGACCCTTGACCAACTACTCGAGCGGCTCCAAGCCGTATGTGGAAGTAGCCGACAGCGACGGCCGCGACGACGGCATTGTGGCCAAGGAATGGTGGAACGCCCACGTGTTGCGCGAGCCGTCGGTGGTCACAGCGCTCTTTTCTGGCCAGTTTAAAGGCTCGCTTGCGTGTCCTGGCTGTGGCAAGACGGGCAACCGGTTTGAACCGTTCTCGTTTCTCCAAGTCCCATTGCCCCAAGAACCCACGCGTTTTCTCACGGTCTACCTCCACGTGATGCATCAAATTCTGAAACTCAAAGTCCGACTGACCAACACGGCCGGCACCGCTGAACTCTACGACTGCATCGAGGCCCTCGTGCCCGAAGTGACGAAAGGCCGCCTCGTCGCCGTCGTCGTCCAAGGCTGCAAAGTGCATTCGATGGTCCAGCCCAAGCAGATGCTTGTCGACATTACACAGGAGATCCACGTGTACCATTTTGGAGGTACAGTTTTAGTTGTCGTTGATCTGTCATCCTGACACACTTGTCTCAAGAGAGCGATGTCGTCGCCCATAGCCCCAAACAGTGGTGGCAATGCGTCTACCGCCGGCAGCGCATGGTGCCGTTCTACTTTTTAGAACCGTTCCGACTTCAAGTGTACTCGATTCCGTTCCTGCTGCCGTCCCAGCCATTTAATGGCCACTCGCTCTACACGTGGGTCCAACGGCAGCAACCGCCCGCACCACCAGTCGCTGCCAACAAGGTACTACTGGATTGTTTATTTTTTCGTTTTTGCAACGCTTGATGAATCACATTTTATTAGGAGAAGGACCGGTCGTTGTACTTTGCCATTCCATCTGTCCATTCGTCGTGGCCATTTACGCTGCGCTACGTCCGCGCCGCCGACGGTTTGGCCTGTTCACGGTGTCCGTGGACAGCACAGTGCACTGGGTGCCCCGTCTCAGCCTCGGAATCAGACGAGATTGTTCTCCATACGAACGAAATGCTGGCACTGGATTGGGGCATTGGTACGAGTGCTGTATTTCGAGCCATCCGTTTCATCGTGTGTTGTTGTAGAAGCGTTTGCGACGCAGGCCGCGTACCAGGAGATTGTGCCCCACCATTCGTACTTGGAATTCCACGCAACGCCCCCGCCGTCGCACACGCTTGAGGTACGGTTTACAATCCGACGACATGGATCCATATGACGTGGCACGTTCGTAGGAATGCATTGGCATGTTGTGCTCGAGCGAGACCGTCGACATGTATTGCGGGTCGTGTGAAAAGGCCTTCCAACACACCAAGAGCTTGTCCCTCTACAGCGCCCCGCCCATCCTCATTGTCCAACTCAAGCGGTTCCAGGCGGTCTCGGAAGTCCAGTCGATCAAAGCGGACAATGCCATCCGGTTTCCCCTCACACTCGACCTTGGTCCTTTCCTCTCGCAGCCATCAGTCAAGACAGATGACGAAGAAGAGACGCCCGAGTCCCCCGCCACGACGTCGTCCGAGGCGTCGGCCCCCGCGTCGACGACCTTTCAGTGGCGCGACAACATTGGCGTCGACTTTCCCTATCCCACTGCCGCCACGTCTGCCGACAACAGCCAGAGTTACGACCTCTACGGCATTGTGTGTCATTTTGGTGTCATGGGTGCCGGCCATTACGTTGCCTATGTCCAAGACCAGTCGCGGCGCTGGTGGTGCGTAGATGACATGACGGTCACGGTCGTGGCCGAGTTGAATGTGTCCAAACTGATGCAGTCGGCCTACCTGCTGTTTTACTTACGCGAGGACATGCGCGACCAGTCGATGGCCGCGTGGTTTCCCCGTCAACCCAACGGCAGCATCCGCGTCGACGTCGAAGAGATTCGCAAGCAAGTGCACACGTGGGAGCAGCCCGGCCAGAAACCCAAAACCAAATCGCTGCTTGGATGGACATGGAAGCCGTAGAGGATATCTATGTAAACTCGATTAGTGTAACAACATGGATTTAAAGTGGACTTTTCTCTAGCGCGACTTTATCACGCAGCCTATTGCAGTCTGTTAACTAAACTACTTTAAAAGAGCACAGCATGTCGTGACGAAGGACTGCAATTTTCAAGGTCGTCCAAGGACATACTAAGCATGAACAGCGCTACCTATATCCAGCAAGCGAGTGCGACGACTCTCTTGTCGTGGTTGGGTCGTGGGCAATGCATTCTAGTGGGGCTGAGGCAAAATAGCCTGCACTCATGATTCGTGGGTCATGCTTCCTGTGGTTCCTGGTTTGTATTCGTCCAGGCACAAAAAAGGACAGTCGCAATGCGGTTTGTGATCGGTATCTCCGACATGAGCTTTTTTTTCAATCGACCATGCAATGGAGATCGCCATGGCTAGCTACGCGGGACTCTTGATATACCACCACAACCATGAAAGGTAAACCCAAACCCCTCAGCATCCATGTCAAATATTCGTAGTCAGTCACGCACGTGTTCACTTTATGTTAGTTTGATTGTTCCATAGTACCTCATTGCTCGACACTGTCAGTGCCATACCAAGTGCCGTCGCAATAGTTCTTGCGCGCTCATTCGTGGGAACGTGTCTCAAAACATAATGCCCGCCAAGTCATGTCGACATGAGCGATGCAGCGGCCAAGCCATTGTCTCTGTGGCATGGTGTTTATTTACATGGTTTGGCTGTAGCTTGTGTATATGAAACAGCACTCTCATCGACGACCGACGGCCCTTCGCCCAAACCCAGCAAAATTAAAAGATAATTCACGACACTGGCACTAAAGAAATGCGCAATACACTGGAAATATGCCATGCAAAACCATGGCAGCGTACCACTAGATCGATCGTTGAAAGGCATACGCCAAATATCAATTTACAAATTATTTCGTGTTGAAGTGGGGCTTGATTAGGGTCCCTTTCTTGGGGAAAGAAGCAGGCCATTGAGAGAAGCAACATTCACAATCCCACTTCGACAAAGCAAGTGTCACTCCAATTGATTGGCCGTTTCCAGTGGCCAGAGTGGATCGGGGGTGTATTCATGAATATGCTGAAACCAGTCAGTCGATGGAATTGGAAATGCACACGAGGTGGACAAAAATCCACTCCATTCCACTGAAGCCACCATTGGATTCAAATGCGCCTTGACTTGTCTCCGCGGTCCACTGGAATCCCTCTGGCAGTTGGGCCTGGAATACGACCACACGGAGCTATGGCCTCGGTTGCAGCTGAGCTCGATGGACGGCGTCGACGTCACTACCCGCGGCAACTTTGAAGTCTTCCTTTCCTTTTCTGCCCTAGCGTCCGACTCTACCGCAAGTACGATCTCGTGTGGGTCAAGGCGCATTTGAATCCAATGGTGGCTTCAGTGGAATGGAGTGGATTTTTGTCCACTTGTGTGCAATTCCAATTCCATCGACTGACTGGTTTCAGCTCGCTGCCACGTTCCTCTCACGAGAATCGCGTGGAATACGAACGAGCGACGGCAATGACGACCTCGTGCTTGGCGTCCTCCTGCCTCAAGTCTTGTCGGCGTTGGTTGAGTTGACGGTCTATTTGAGCATTCGCAGTTGATTGAGTCGCTTACTGCGATTCTTGCAACGTCCAACATCCAAAAACTATGTATCTAGAGCAATATTGGAACCTCACAAGTGATATTGATCACGGATGATGCGACCTTGCGACATCTCATCAGCTGAAATCGTTTTCTCGATACGTTGAGTCTTTGCCCGACCTTGGACACGCTCGAGTGGCTCTCCACGAACTTCGCCTCCATCGACTTTGTCCTGCCTATGTCAACCCTCGTGTTTCATTATTATCAGTTCGACGACGCTGGTGGAAATGACAACTCTGGCGTTTTTGTGCAGCAGTTGGTAAATCCACCCAGCTAACCCACTTAGCAATACATGGACACGATAGTTATTTGGATAGCATGGTAGCGCTGCTTGGCAATGTCGCCACGTCAAATGTACGCCATTTGGAGCTGGCGGATCGTTGTCTTGGTGGTCAATCGTGTAGGTTGACATTAGGCCCTCTATTTACTGCATGCCATCTCGAAACATTAAACTTGGACATGATCGGCCTCGACAACGGCGACATCGACGCCCTTGCCAATGTATTGCAGAACCACCCCGACGTTGGAAGCCATATATTTCAACGGAAAGATATCCTCGTGAATGGTCATCCAACCCGGCGCCAAGCATCATTGAGGGAAGTTACATTTCAGGTTTGAGACCGACATTGACTAGGAGTGCAATGTCGTCAACGTCACTGAAATCGCACCCCGTCCGCACTTTGAAGTGTGTCTGTTCTACTGTCGCAGCATTAGTCTCAATTTCGCGTCGGATTTCGTGTGGGTCAAGACATATTTGAATCCGATGGTGACGTCGGTGGAATTGCGTGGCTGCTTGCCCACCCCGACCAAGATTCCAATTCCATTGTCTGACTTGTTGGATATTGCAGCCACGTGGCCCGTCCCGCGAATTGATTGAAAACCCACAGTTACGCCTGCTGCCGACTGCAATCTCATGCTCTCCAACCTCCTCCGTCCCATTCTGTTGACTTTAGTTGAGCTTCACGTCGATACGATCGAGGCGTGGATGCTAGAATCGCTCTCAGCCATCATTGCCACATCGCGCATCCAAGGTCTCACCCTCGTGTGTTGCACGTTCGACGACTTGAACATGGGAACGGTGGCCACCGTCGCCACATTGCGCCACCTCCGCCAGTGGCTCAACCAAACTCCTGTCCGCGCATTCCAAGTGTTTGGGTGGATCTGGCCCGAGCCAGACCAGACGGACCGTGACAGCTTTCTTGTCGCGCTGTTTCATTGCCCAACGATGGAATCACTCAAGTGGCATTTTATGGACTTTACCACCTTTGGCTTTGACAACATTGTGCTTGGCATGCCGGTGCTTGAGCTTTCGAAGTGTATCTTTGACGGCAATGACGAGATTGGCAACGTTGCGGCATTCTGTGCATCTGTAGGAAAATCCACCCAGCTCGTCCGCTTGACCGTGAACGCATTTGGGATCTATGATGGCATAGTCGCGCTGCTTGAAAATGTTGTGACGTCGAATGTACGCCATTTGGTGTTGACGTATTCCGAGCTCGGAGGCAAGTCGTGGTGGCGGACCCTAGCCCCCCTCTTGACTGCATGTCGCCTGGAGACTTTGGATTTGAGCTTTAACGACGTCGTCCACGACGACGTCGACGCCCGTGCTGCGGTCTTTGAGAACAATCCGACGTTGGAAGCCATTGAGTTCGGTGGAGATGCCATCATTGTAAATGGTCATTCAGTTGGATGCTCACGCCGTTGAAATTAGCCAAGCACAACAGCTACGGCAGGTGTTGTCAAAATCACGATCAAGATACGTCGATGCTGCTTTTGCAAACATAAAATACATCGTTCAATGCCGTTTACTTGTAGTATCCAAGACCCCGCTGACGAAATTCCTTTTGTTCCTGAAGACACTATATCCCAGCTTACCCAGGTTGAGTTATTCCTTCGTCACTTCTTTTCAACACGAAGAACTCGAGTTCGTTTGGTCGTTAGTTCCCAAAATGTGTACTGAGTTGTGCCTTTCTAAATTCAAAACATCTCAAGTCTCATCAGCAGCATCGACGGTTCATTGAGCTCATGTGTCGAAAATGAGATGCGTCTGACATACAACGACACGTTTCACGTTTCGTCGAATCCTACGACGTCCTTCAAGTCAAACATCGTCGAGTATACACATGGAAATTTGAATATTAATGTTAGAGACAGGTAAATATGTAAAACAGATGGGTGCAGCCGGCACTGTGAGTTACAACTTGTGGCTGAGGCGGCTTGACGAGAGACCCGTGTAGCCAGGTGTGGCGATATCCTTGTCGTCGATCGAGAGCACGCGTTGGTGGCGGTTGATGAGTTCGTTCCCTTCTTTCGAGGTGTGTGGTGTGGGTTTGCGAATGTCGACGGGGAAGCCATACCACTCGTAGCCCGAGCTGAGGCTTTCACCCTTCATTGCGACAGAGTTGCAGCCGAGGGCGGCGTCGTCTTGCATTTGGGACTGCGGGAGGAGCGTGCCGTTGAGGCGCATGGTACAGCGATGGCCAACGTGGACATCGCCCAGCTTCATCACGCGATCTTCAAAGAGGTGGGTTTGGGGAAAACTCGTGGCGTTGAACGCACAGTCGTCGCCAATGTGGACGCAGTCAAACTCGGGCACGTCCAGCACACCCATGTAGCAGCGAGCACCAATCTTGGCGCCGTAGAGGCGATAGATCATGGGGAGAAACGGCGTGCCGACAAAGGGAATGTACGCGAGGGGGGCCAAGTGCTCAATGATTGTCGTGATGAATTCGCTCAGCCATACCGACAGCGACCACATGGGCCACTCGACCGCCTTGTATGTCCCAACCAAGATCCACTTGAGCACGACTGTGAGGAGGATTGTCGGCACGACAAAGAAGAGCAGCATGTAGGCGGGCGCGAGAAGGACGAGGATGCCGATAGCATGACTGGCTTCGGCCAACGTCTTGTCGTCGAGTTGAGGATGGAAGTAAAGGATCCACGTCATGGCAAAACCGACGCCAAGAGTGATGGTCATACTTGGGTAGAAGATGCGGATGCCTTCGACGAGGAGGCGGAGTGCGCGGAGCCGAGCCGGTGGGTTGAAGAGAAGGGAGGCGTCGTAGTCGTTGGTGACGTTGCGACGCGTGGGCATGAGGATAGCAGGAAGGCCAAAGCAGCTCTCGCCGTCTTGGAGCGGGGGGTTCTCAGGGGGTTTCGAGAAGACACCAATGAGCGTGTTGGATGCGATCGTGTTGCCTTGGGGAACCAAACACCCGTTGCCCGTGAACGACCGGGCGCACATTTTGGTCCGTTCAAGCTTGAGCGAATAACCACGGAGGTAGTCGTCGCCCAAGAGGACATGGTCTGCCACAAAACATTCTTCTTCGACTTCGAGGAGGTCAAGCACGACATGACGGGCCGTGGACACTTCGGAACGGGCGCCAATTTTGGCGCCGAGGAGGCGGAGGAACGGAACGACGTACAGCGTGGCGTAGAGTGTGTGGAGCGACCGGAGAGACGTGTTCATGAGACCATCAAACCACCACTTGCGAACAAAGAAGAGCGACACGGTCGAGTAGACGCCTTCGCGGACGCGGCCAAGGACAACCCATTTGAAGAAGAAGAGGATGAAGATCAACAAGAGCACGTAGGCAATGCCGACGAAGGTCGAGAGGATGATCGTGTTGACAAGGCGTCCTTCATTTGTGATGGCCACGGCATAAAACGCTTGGACGGGAAGGAGCGGGACAAGGAGCACAGCAGGTTGAATGAACCATTGAATGACCAACTGCAGGAAAAAGATACCATGGCGCTTGATCGACGACGGCACGTGACGAAGCTTCCACGGCGTGACTGCGGCTTGAAACTTGGCAGGGCTACCCGCCCAGGCTTGGCCCGCGGGAATCGTCGTGCCTTCGGGCACACCCGTCATGGCCGAGAGCTCGGCGCCTTCTTGGACATGCACGTCGCCTTCAAGGGTGACGGTTGTGCCAATGTACGCGTAGTTGCCAATCGTAATGCGTCGAAGCTTGAGCCAACCTTGGTCGACGACTTCGCAGCCAAGGATGACTTGGTGGCTGATGGTAACGCCGTCGCCGATTGAAATCAAGTCGGCGCAGACGAGCGACGTCGAGCCAATGTGGGTGTGCTGGCCAATGGTTGCGCCAAGTAGTTGGAGCCACAGGACGTTCAAGTGTGTGTCCGACCACATGGTCTTGTCGACATAGTCGTTCAAGCGCGTGACAAACCACCAGCGAATGTAAAACCAGCCAAAGAGCGGGTAATCGCCTGGACGGACTTTGCCCAGGAGGAGCCACTTGGCCGCGAGAGCAAGAATCGCGTAAAAGAAGGGCGACGCGACAAACGAAAGGTACAGCGTAAGGAGGGAGACGGCAATTGTGTCGTACGCGCGGTACATGTACTGGGAGAGGATCCAAGGGCCAGCCATCGAAATAAAGTTCAAGCCAAAGATAAAGAGCAAGAGCGGCAGCTGAATCAACCCACAGAGGACGTAGCGAGCGTTGGACACGGAGTGGAAGTCGCGGTGTGCTGCCTCGGCGACCGTCGCATTGGTTTGCACGGTAAACTTTTCCGAGAGCTTGCGCGCCGTCTTGAGCATGTACACGTCGGCCAACCCTATGAGCTTGAACGGATTCTCAGCAAAGTTGGCATGGCCCTTGCGTAGGTTGGAGGCAAAGGTCGCAACGAGGAGGGAGTGGCCGCCGAGGTCATTAAAGAAGTCCGAGTCGGCCGTGATGGTGTTGTTGGTCGGAAACAAGTTGTGCAAAACTTCGAGGATGAAATCGAGGCTCGTTTCGACCTTGGCCGCTTGGCGCGTGGGAGCATTTTGCATCGCCGCCTTTTCTTGGATGCGGTTCGCGTTCGAGAGGCTCACGAGACCCTTCTTGTTGATCTTGCCGCTGAGCAAGCGCGGCATGTCGTGTTCAGCCAGTTGGAAGTAGACATCGGGCATCATGTACGACATGAGGGTGCTCGCCAGTCCCTTGCGAAGGCTGGCAACGTCCATGGGCGCTTCGTGTGCCATGACCACATAGGCTTCAAGCCGCGTCGGGATCGCTCGTTCGGCTGAGTCGTCGTCGTCGCCCTTGGCAAGAATGACCGCCGCGGCCAACACACCAGGTTGCGAACAGAGCTTGTCTTCGATTTCGCCCAGCTCGATGCGAAAGCCACGGTACTTGACTTGGGTGTCAATTCGACCGATAAAGACAATCTCGCCGTCACGGTTGAGCGAGACCAAGTCGCCCGACCGGTAGATGATCTCGCCGGCACGGGTAGGATGGGGCACAAACTTCTTGGCGGTCAAATCGGGGCGACCGACGTAGCCTTGGCCGACACAGGGACCCCCGATCGCCAATTCGCCGCTCACGCCTTCGGTCAATGCAAGCGGCAACACGAGTGTCTCGTCGTCTTCGCATTCCTTTAGAACGAGCGCATGGTAATTGGGCAAGGGTTTGCCAATCGTAACGGGCTTGTCGGGGCGCACGATCGTGTACGTGGCCGTGACGGTCGTTTCACTCGGGCCATACGTGTTGAAGATGACGAGGTTGGGGCGATGGAGGCGCGAGACCAACGCCGGCGGACACGCTTCGCCCCCAAGGTTGATCAAGCGGACGCCATCGGGGACCGCGCCTTCGTTGCAGACCATGGCCATGAGCGTGGGCACAGCCATGATGACACTCACGCGGCGGGCCGTCCACACGTGGCACAGATTGGCAATGTCGCGCCACTGGCCGCCCAGCGCGACGGCCAGTTCGCACCCGCGCGCAAAGCCGCACCATGTTTCTTCGACCCACATGTCAAACGCAGGTGAAAAGCCATTCCAGACTACGTCCCGCTCGGTCAAGCCCATGCAGCCTGATTCCGAATAGGCAAAGAGGACGGCCGCGCGATGCGAGATGGAAATGCCCTTGGGCGTACCCGTCGTCCCGCTCGTGTAGATGTAGTACGCAGCCGTCTCGGGGGTTGGCGTCCAAAGCAATGGATGGCCAGCGTGCGTCGTCGTTGCGTGGGTGTCCAACGAGGCATACAAGAGCGGGGCACACAAAGGCAACGTGGCCAACGCCGCACGTGCCGTCGACGCGTGCGCGTCATCGAAAATCAACCCCGCGGCGCCGGCGTCACCCAAACAGATTGCAATGCGCTCGGCGGGGGCGTCCGGGTCAAAGGGAAGCCACGTCGCGCCCGAGAACGTCGTTGCCAAGATCGCCAGCGTCAACTCCATGCTCTTGTCGAGGAGAATCCCAAACACAAACGGCGCGGCGGTGGCGTGGCAAGGGTTGTAGGCCGGGAACTGCACTTGGAGGGCCCGGGCAACGGCTGTGACCTTGTGTAGCGTCTGCTTGTACGTGAGCCGGTGCACGTCGGGGGAATCAAGGGCCTTGGCGCATGTGAGTGCCGCGCGGTCGGGGAAGCGAGCCGCGGCATGCTGAAACACTTGCGGGAGTGTGAGGGTGCTGATGGGGGCAGTGACTGCGTGGTCGCCTTCCATGCAGATGTCGGCATCTTGGTACGGAACAGCAACAGTCATGGCACCACACAAATGTAGAGTGCGATGTCTTTGTGAAGGAGAAAGATTGACAATGACGAGGATGCAAGCAGAGGCGGCATGGTGTCCAAGAAGCACGGTGGCGGCCAAATATCTGACTCGGGGATCTGGGTTCTGGTGACTCTGTTGCCCCAGTCCGCCGGCTTGGTGTGGGACGCGGTGGACTGACCGCTCGACCAATCAGCGACGCGGAACGGTGTGCAACCTTGAAGTGGACCACTTGGGGTGCGCATAACGGAGCGCCACCGGGGCGCCGTCCGAATACCACATATTTCAATGCCATGAATTGAAAAATTAGATCTCTCCCAAATGATGGGCCTGACGATGAGACGAGGGCCAACGTGGGGGCAAACTCGTTCGTTCGTGCGCATGAAATGCCTCACGCTCGAATATGCGCAGATGTCAACGCCGCCCAATCGTTCAACTTTATCAGACTCCCACGAATTAAAATGGACGTGGTTCCAAAATTTTTTGCCGCCGCCCTCTCCAAAACGAAAGATCCGCTTGACGTCTCATGAGAGGTATGTTCCTAAGTGTGGCGTTGCCTGTTGCAACGAGAAAACACTGGCGCGAGTTGCGAGATTGTTGTGTCGTGAAGCCCCCGTCTGATTCGAAAAATGTGACAGCGCGGGCGCCCTGCGAGGTGCCATTTGACTTCGGACTGACCGCTCTGGACGACCACGTGTTCACCCAAGTGAGATTTCGGGGCTTCATGGTCATGTGAATACAGTTGTTGCATCGGAAATGATATGACGATGTGAATATGGCGATACGATGCAGCCCAATCCAAGCACTACTCCGGAGAAACGTGTCTTTGGTCGATTCACCTCGTCGAGAGAAAGAAAGATTCGCTCGCTGCCACTTGAAGTATCGTCATGGGCTGTAGTTGTTTTGTCTTGGGCTGTCTCTTCAATAGAACTGCTGCGGTAGTGTGCACGAGTAGTCGGGTGTGGTCATCATGATGCTGCTCGTCTGCGAAGGAATGCTGAGCAGCTTGGCAAACTGACTTGGGTGGTTCTTTCGATGCAGACCAACGCAACAAATAGCCACCGCAACACTCTAAAGCTCGCGTGCGGAGTGTGGCGGGGATTGCAAGGCGTGGAGCAACCCGAAGTCCGAAAGGGTGTAAAACCATCAAACTATGCAACTCACGATGTTGCACCACGTCCGGTTCACGTCGCACGCGTGTCGTCCCACGTGGTGGTATTACTACAAGGAAGCCTTCGACTCATCAGCTCGTCAGTCCCCCCGGCCACACGCATCAATTCCTCTGTGACAAGCAAACAAACGCTCCTTGACTCACAAAGCACGTTAGCCGAAGATCACAAGGTCCAACGACGAGCAAGAGAGCTGCTCTCACCGCCATCCATTCCGATACCATTGGCGTGAATTACCGCAAAGTCGACACCTCTTTGTGCCATTCGAACTTGGCACTACTAAAGTGGAGAGATACCACAAGTCAGTGAGTCAATGAGCCTGAGGTTTGGTCGTGCGGCAAGGAGGCTATTTTTAGCCCATTTTTGTTGCGAGCGTCAATCTAGAAGCGTTTCATCGGGTAAAGCTATCTGGCGCCATGCCGCCGTCAACCATGTTCTTTTCTTCTTGGGAGGTCGCTTGAACAAGAGATGCCATTCATTTTGCATTATCGTCCGACCTTGACGAGCATGCCTCGTTTGTGGTGCGTAGTCGTCTTGGTGGCAGCTGCCATGGGTATCGCTTCCGCGGTGGACACGACGGACCCGCCCATCTACTACATCCACTACCAAAACGGCATGGAAGTTGACACGAGTGTCCCTAGCACCACGCCCACGACTCGGTCATCGACCCGCGGCGGCGGCACCGTCCGTGGACGGGATCCCATTTTGGCATCCGCCAACGCGACCCTCGACCGCGCCAACGCCATCTTCTTGGCCATTCAACAGATGGGCAACCAAGTCAAGACCAACATCGATGCCGTGCTGGCCGACTTGACTGCGATCCAAACGAACGGTCTCTCGCTCGACCGCGGCAACAAAACACTCGTTGACGCACGCGCCGTCATCCAAAATGGGCTGCTCCTGACCACCCAAGTCCAGTCGCTCTTTGGGAGCAACGCATCGGCGTCCGTGGCCATCCAAAACGACCCGACCAATGTCGCGGCCGACGTCGTCGCGACAAAGCAAGCCATGGACAACCTCCTCCGCGATGTCCAGGTCATCGGCAAGGCAGGGTTCTCAGTCGCGGCGGCCGCCACCGTCGTCGCCGACGTCCAAAGCGCCGTCCAGACGGGGCTCGTCGCAGCCAAAGACGGCGTCGACATTATCAATTCGATTCAACACGTCATCTCGGACGTCGGCGTGTCCCTACAAGATGGGCAGGCGCTCGCGACGACGATCCAATCGGCGCTCACAAGAGGCTTGGCGGCGTACGACATGCATCCCAAAGTCTGTCGGCGCCAAGCGTCGTGGCGCGGCAACCAAGTCAGCCCGCTCGTGAACCAGTGCCTTCCAACGACCGAAGACACGTTTGGCCCGCTCTGCCTGCCCAAATGCAGGCCAGGCTACGAACCCATCGACTTTGACATGTGTCGGAAAGTGGGCTGCAGCGGCGCCGTCGGGGTCTCGGACCTTGGCATCTGGTGCACAAAACCCGCGGCGTACACCCGTCCTGGCCATGCGATCTGGGACCAAGCAAAATGCAACGCCGAAGTTGTCGCTGCAACTGGTGGGGCCAACCCATCCTGTGAAAAGTGTGCCTTCATGTGGTTTCCTCCGTGCAAGTCCGGCTTCCACGCCATTGGGTGCTTCATCTGTACCCCCGATTGCCCCGTCGGCACAACCGACGACGGCGCCTTTTGTCGCAAGGACGCCTACTTTCGTGGCATCTCCATCTCCCGCCTGGGCTGCCCCACCGGAAAGGAGCAGTCACTCCTCCTCTGCTACCCCCCTTGTGGCCCCAATCAAGATGGCGCAGGTCCCCTCTGTTCCCCCCAATGCCCATCGGACGCCCCCGTCGCCTGCGGGCTCTTTTGTGCTTCCTCCACTGCCACATGTGCGGCCAGCGTCGTGGCTGTCGTTGGCACTGGCGCCCGCATGGCACTAAGTGCTGTCGCCTCGGACTTTTCAGGTGTCCTCTCGTCTGCCGTTCAACTTGGCACGGCTTATGTGACCATGGCGCCCTGCAGCAGTCGTCGCTGACGAAAGAACGAAATCAAATACACAATCTTTAAATACTCCGAGTATATTTATTTTATTCTCGAAATATGAGTCAGTTTGCCCGAGTGGTCTAAGGGGTCACGTTCAGGTCGTGATGTATTCGTACGCGTGGGTTCAAATCCCACAGCTGACATTTCTTTTGTCTCTTTTTGTGTCGAATGATGCGGCGGGAGTGTTGAAGCTTTTATTTCGCTTCTTCTGCCTCGTGAAGACATGTAGACCGTCCACGAGGCACAAAAGCGAGGCTTTCCAGCACCCACCACACAGGGATGAAGGCGTCATCTGCTGGAAAGGTTGAACTTTGCATCTATGGCAACAAACCGTCGTTTGGATGATGCTTTCGAGGGGAGCAATCGCGTGGATCAGGAAGGCATTAGTGTGTGCTACATGGCGAATATCTTGGTTGTTTGGCAAGCCAGTCACATGCTTTACATGGTCCACCCAGTTCACGTTGTTGCCGTCACGAGCTGTATTGGCTGCCCTGTGTGCGTCTCACTCCCTTGTGAAAGCCCATGAAGCCTGGGATGCTCATCAAAGGAGTCTTCGTATCGTCAACGACGGAGGTCTTGCAACGTGGAGTCTAGCGAAGTGTAGTTGTCGAATATTTGGCCGCCACGTTAGAGAGGCGCTTTCCCGACTGGTTTCACATGTCAATCGCGACCACGTCCAAAAGGTAAAAGGTCGGTCGAATTGTCTGTCCATCGATGGTGGCACGCAGACTCGATCGACTAGAGTGGTTCCGTACACTCTGATCCATGTTGACAGCGTCTCGTCGTCGCATACGTGGGCGACATGTTTCGAACACACCAGCAAAGAGACCTAGGAACCGTCCGGCAACAACTCGGACGTCCTTTTTGGCGGAGTGAACAACGGAGGAACCCATCGCAACCTGGGGGGACGATTGTACGAGTATCGTGTCTACATGACGGACTGAGCTTGACCGAGGTCAAGGTCCACGTGGAGATGATTGGAGATGATCCATTTCAGATGGATGGTGGGCGCGAGAGGTTGTCGGGCGTGACCAAAGCGCCCGCCACGCGACGAACCCACCGTCGACATCTGTGCATGTGAAGATCTGCACTCGCTCGTTGGGCAATCCAGAGTTCTGGCCTCTTGCGCAGCAAGAGCCCTGCGACCGCGATGGTGACTTTGAGTTGTGCCTTAGGGCAGAGCATGGAGGTTATATGGGAGACCGATGATGCCGCCAAAGTTGATGCCAATGGCCCAGCCACCAGACCCATCCTCGAATAAACGTGGCAAGAGTTGACTTAGTAGGGGAAGAAGGACGCCGCGAACGTGCATTGCATTGGTTACTATCCCCACAAACGGCTTGACCGTTCGCTATGCTCGTGTGCAACTGGAAATTTTGACGGCGATACAAGTCCTTTGTACAAGTGTACAACGAGACTAGGTCCCGCGCGACCAAGCAGACGTTGCAGCAAAGGACTACGACGCAACGATGCATTAATCGAACTATCGTGCCAAGTGCAATGCCCAATGTGGGGTGGACGGTTCGAGGCTGACGTGGACTCGTCAAGAGGGGCCCCACTTGATGACCCAACGTCGAAAGATGATGGGTGAGGTTGCGACGACGGTGGTGTTGTCGCTCTTGATGATGGTTAACCATACCTCGACACCTGGAAGAGATCACCGATAGAGCATAGGGCGGACACGAGAGAGGAGACAACCGCACAACAGAGTCGAGCAGTGGGCTTGCGCCATGGCGGTGTACGAAGGGAGGTGGTGGGACGGAAGAGTTGGACGGCGCGGGACATTGTCGTTGGCTGCCTTTGCGTCGTTGCATCTAGGCGCGTCTGCACTGCGTCGAGGTGCGGTTCAGACATAAAACTGCTGGCATCATGGCTGAGAGCAATGGCACCGCCGCGCGGCGGGTGGATTGGACAACTCGGAGAGAACAAGGCGCAACTGTTCGAATCGGCGCCACATGATGCTCCAAAGTTGCGATTGCGGCGCTAATCCTGCGCGTCCATACCGCACTCGTCTTCACAACCTTAGCCCCATCTACATGAAGATCCGTTGTGTACGAAAAGGTATCCACGTCTTGCTACCGCTCGCACGCTGCAATGGCAGCTTGGGACTGCGAGAAAGATCGTGTCTGATCAAGGTAGTCGCCATGTTCTCCCTCCGTCGGATGTTTATCCGTATATTTCCTATTAAGTACGCTTTATGACTTCAAGTTTGATTGAATTTCTCTAAATGTAAGACAATACATACACAATTACTAGGCATATTATATCTAGAATCTAAATAAATATATTTAGAATACTGCAAAAAGGTGTAATTTCGATTACATATTGTATTTTATATACCTCATATTTGTCGTACCTACAGAGATCCTCCTCGAGGACCGCATCGAAGGAAGAACCATTTTCGAAAGTCCATTTTCCAATTCGCTATGCTCCGCGTCCTCCGCCAAGCCGGTCGCCGCCGCCCGTCATCCCTTCCGCGCCGCCAAATGGGGACAGTGGTTAGCTACTACGACAGCCAGTCGGGGCAACATGTAACCTACACCGACGCGATTCATGTTCATGGCATCTTGCACCAAGTACCCGCCGCCCCTAGCGACGTTGGGTACGGACACTTCAACGGCATCGCCGGTCTCGACTCGCTCGCCGTTTCGAATGCTTCGTGGTTTACTCCATCTCTTCAAGACTGCCTCATCGATACCTCCAAGCATGTATACGTAGCGTGCTCGCAGGATGGCCCGCTCGCTATCGACCTCCCGATCAATGGCCTTCGCGAAACATGGGATCCGATCCTTGCGCGCTGCGCCGCTGCATCCAAGCGTGGACTTCCCATCAAAGCAACTCTCAAGAACGCTTTTGCTTCCAGCGACGTGACCATTCAACTCGCGGGGAGCTTGCTGGCCGACGCCGGTGCGTCCATCATCACCCTCGACGACGTGGAAGATCTCGCGGACGAGGACACGCTTCTCGAAGCCTACGAAGCCCTCACGTGGTGCGACGTCGTTGGACTCCCCATGAAGCAACGCGTCGGCTTCCGCCCTGCCTCCGACGCGACCTTCCTCGAAGAACTCCTGAATCAAGCGGCCGTTGAGCTCGAGATCAAGCATTTCGACGTGTGCGTGTACGGCAAAGAAGGACCCGCCGCCGAAGATTTAGTGGGTGTCTTGGACGCGGCCGGACTCGCGCATGGTCTCCATCTCAAGGATGCTGCTGGTGGTGGCAAGTTTGCCTGTGGTGATGCTTAATTTTGAACTATTGGTTGGCTAAAATAAAAATTTAAACATGAATTTGGCCAATCATTACGTATGTTGAAGTCCATTTCAGCCAATACCAGGTCGATTCAAGGTTGAAATGATTCTGATTCGTGGGAAAATCGCACCATATCCCGCCAATCCATGTATTCTTTGACGCAGCAACTGCCATGAGCGACGACCAAGGTGCAGAGCGCGGCGGCGGCCGCGGCGGCCGTGGCTGTCCCAAGCCCAATCTATCCCAGACGGAGCGTGAAGGCGTGCTCCAACACCTCATGAAGCAGGCGATCCTCCCACCAGGCACGTTGGACGATGCGGCCAAGGCATTCGGATGTTCATCCAAGACCGTGGGTCGGATTTGGGCGCAGGCCAAGGCGTCGCTGAAGGAAGGGCGCGGCGCTGACGTCGCGTCCAGAAAGAAGGGTCGTTGCGGAAAGAAACGAAAGTACCCGGCGTTGGAGACGATGGTGAAGGCAGTGCCCGAGGTCGAACGCACGTCGTGGCGCGCCGTCGCCGTCGCCGTCGGCGTACCGCCGTCCGTGCTCCATGACGCCGTCAAGCGCGGCGACGTCGCCGCCTCGCTCCTCCCGCCACCACCACCGCCAACAAATGCCTCGAAGGGGAAGACGACGACCCGTCCCCCCGCCATGTGAGTCTCTGGTCATCTTCTATTTAACATGTATTCTTGGATTTACACCATGTGTCGCAACTGCACTTCGTCGGTGGTGTCGTCGTCGGCGGCGGCGGCGTCCGTCGAGGCTGCGTGGGGCAACCGTGGTGCTGCCGCCGCCGCCTTTGTCAACGCCGTGGGGAGGTCGACGTCGACAAATTCATCGTCTTGGTCTTCGTCGTCGCCCGATGTCTTGTCCTCGTCATCCTTCTCTTCTTCCTTTTCTTCCTCGTCATCGTCGAGCTCTTCGCCAATCTTGTTGCTCGGGGTGCCCGTGCACGACGTCGTTTCAGTCGCATGGTATCGCACGCGGCGGGACCGATAGACCACGACCACAAGCACGAGCAAGAGGCACGCGACGAGCGCGGCGCCCGTGACAGCCATCGCTTGTGGGTTGCCGGCCTTGAGCGAGCTCACAAACTCGCCCAGGGACGTCGGCGTCGTTGGCGCCGTGTGGTCGACATGCTGCACGGCTTGGCTGGCAAAATCGACTTGGGCCGTCGGGGTCTGGCACACGGTCCCGCCCACGTCCATGTCGATCGCGATCCAATTGGAGACGACGCCGTCTTGGACATGGCCGCACATGGTCAGATGGAATTTCTCGGGTTGGAACTCTTCAAAATGGAGAATGTACTTGCCGGCGACGCGCGCCTCGGACGCCAACTTGCACGTGACGTGCGTCACGACCGAGTAGAGCGTCGGTGCGCCAGCGGCCGTCCCCTCGAGCATCTCGTACGACATGGCCGCGACTTTGAATTCGTCGCACACGTTGGTTTTGTTGTAGCCCTTGAATGCATGCGACGCCGCCGATGTGAGCGCGCCCGAGTGGTTCGAGTCGACGTTGATCCACCGCGTCGTGATGAGCGCCGACGGGTCGGCCGTCGGCCGGTGCGTCACGGTTGTCGCTGGGATGGACGACGAGGATGGGACCGCGGCGGCGACGGCAACCGTGGTGGTGGTGGTCGCAACTGGCACGACAGTCGGGGTCGCAGAGATAGTAGCGGCGGCGGCGGGGGCAAGAGTCGTCGGCGGCTTGGTGTCGCTCTCAACACCCTCGCTGACCATTTTGGACCCCTCGGGGCACGCGGGAAAGTCGCAGTGCTTGTTGATGTCACGGCCAAACTCATACAACTCGCCCGTCGTGAGGTTCTCGCAGACCTTGTAGTCTTCGACACACTCCATTCGCTCAACGGTGCTCATCCTGCCGTGGCGTCGATCGAAAGTATTGCAAATGCTGATGCAAGAGGCGACGTGGGACATACGAATCGAGTTTAGAAGGAGACAACCTCTCTACTAGGATTTATGTAATGTGACAGGTTTATCCGGATAAACCCAAACTAACCTCGACCAAGGCAGCCGCCCCGGCGTGTTGCATGAGTGAGGAATACCACGCCAAAAGGTCGACTTTGTCACTCTTCTTGAGCAGCCTCGATCGCCAGTGCCGGAGATTTTACGTCGCACTGGAGGTGATGGGTTTTGATTATCCGGATATGACAGCCAAAAATTAAATTTATCAATTTTACCAGAATATCTGAAATATTTAGTTGCCAAATGAACTCTGCGAGGAGTCTTTTGAGCATCAAAAAATATTTTTGGACTTGCCAACAAATATATTTTTCAACAGGCACACGGCAGGGCAGTGTCACACTTGGCTTGTAACGGTGGCGTCCACAGCGCCGCCTTCTTCTCTCCCTCCACCAGCGCCATCATCATAGTCAAGTCATTGTCTAACCATATATATTAAAGAGTGCTGCGTGCGTTATTCAATCGTGAACTTGGCTTCTTGGCCTGCGCCAGGCGTATCGAGCTTCATCGTGGCCTTCAACGTCGTGGTCGTGTCGGGTTCGTTCAAAACGACTTCGTCATTGTCTTTGGTTTTGGCCAGTTCGACGTCTTCGTCATCGTCGTCCTCGACCTTGCTCTCTTCGTCGTCATCGCCGTCGTCACCGACCTTGTTGGATGGGGACTTGTCCAGCGACGTTTGATGGTACCGAAAGCGGTTGCGCAGCATGACCATGGCACTCACAACGACGGCGGCGGCGAGAAGGCCAAGCACACCGAGCACAATCGCAGTCGTGTCGCCATGTTCCAAGCGCTGGTAATAGTCGTAGATCGCACTCGAGTGCTCAACATGGGTTTCCTTTTGGAGCGAAAAGTCCGTGTTCTGCGCTGGGTTTTGGCACACGGCCGTGCCATTTTCGACCGAGATCCAGTTGGTCACGATCGAGCTCTTGACGTGGCCGCACATGGAGAGATGGTACGTGTTGACTGGGCTCTCGGAGAAGTGCAAAATGTACTTGCCGTCGGCGCCCGACTCTTCTGCGTTGCAGTTGACCTTGGCTACGATCGAGTATTGACGGCCGGCCGACGGGATCAAGCCCGTCATCATCTCAAACGAGATAAGCGTCACCTTGAGCGCACTGCACACGTCCGGCGCACGGTACGTCGCGAACGCGTCGAGTGCCGCGTGCTCCAATTCGGGCGTGTGCGCGTCGTCGATGCCGACCCACTGCGCTTCCTGCGGCGGCTGGTACGGCTGCGCGGGTTTCATGACGGCCGCAGCGGTCGTTGTGGGCGCGGCAGTCGTCGTCGTCGTCGAAACGGCGGCACTTGTCGGGGTTGCAGACGGCCAGATCGACACGGGCGACGACGACGAGGCGGCAGCTGTGGTTGATGGCAAGACGGAGGCAATGACCTGCGTGACTGTGACTTCGGGGGTCACAATGGGCGCGCCAGTCGTCGTGAGGACGGCTACCGGAGCAACCGTGGTCGTTGTCGTAATGGCGACCGGAGCGGCTGTCGTCGTCGTTGTGGGAGGTGCGACCGTCGTGGTGGTAGTGGTGACGACCGTCGTCGTCGTCGCCGCCGCCGCGGCAGGCGTTGTGGGTGCGGCCGTCGGGTCCGCAGACGCGGGGAGAGCAGCGGTCGCAGTTGCAGTCGGGGCAGCGGTGGGCTGGACAGGCGTCGCCACCACGGCGGCGGCGGCGGCGGCGGTCGAGGTGGATGGAGTTGGCGCGGGGGCCAATTGCTCGTAGATTGACCAACCTGCAGGGCACACTGGGAACGCGCAAAAGTTATTCGGGTCGCGGGACAGCTCGATGATTTCAGCCCCGCCATCCTTCTTGCATTGCTTCACGTCGGCTTTGCAGACCGTGACGACGGTCGGCGTGATGGATGCCACCACTGGCGCAGTGGTTGTGGTGGTAGCGACTGCGATTGCGGGGACATCAGTGTGCGCCGGCACGGCAGTCGGGGTCGCGGGGGCGGGAGAAGCAGCGGCAGACATGGACGATGATGCGCTGTGGGAAGAGGCGAAGGGTGAAATGGCGTCTGCCAGAAGGCTGCCACGGGTGCCAGCTGCAGGAAGTCCCGTTATCCGGATGTTCATCCGCATACCAACCATCAACGCACGTGATTGGCCACCGCTTGGTTGTGTCGGATAACAAGGGAATCAATCGGATGGCAGTGTGGACCTCGCCCATTACACACACAGAATGCGTATCGAGCGCGATGGAAATACGTTTAGCATGTTTAAAAAACGTAGTAAACGTGTTTTAAACACCTTGGTCGTCGAAACGGGAGAGGTCGCCAACGATGACCTCCAGGTCTCCCGTCGCAGCATGTGCGACGACCAGGCAAAGCGGAGCCCAACCCATCAAGTCACCTCGGCATCTTGCCAGCGTTACCACCTGCAATCCAGCTGGCGATTGACATGACTCTGTCGCTGGCGTCTCTTGTTATTTACCGCGAAGGAAACACGTTTGAAACAACGACTTGGATGAGAGGCAGTAGGCCAGGACGTCCATGGGCTGTGGAGGCAGTGTGGGCCACCTCAAAAGTGTCAAATTCCTAACCTCCAAGTGGCACCATGAGAGAGGAGAGTGATATGCTCTCCCAGCCTGCAGTTGTGTTTCGAATGTATAAAACGCGTTCGATACACTGGCCGTCGGGCTCGAAACCCGTTTTCAATCTCAGCAAGATCGCAATTCGACGATGTTTGAAAGGTTTCCATTGATCCTTCATACAATCACGGTGTTCTCGTCGGTCTCGTCTTCATCGTCTATTGTAAAGACGCTGTCGTCGATCTCTCGCTTGGCCTTGTCCGTCCCGAGGGGGTTGTCGCGCGGCGATGGCGCGTCGCCTCTTGCGTGCCGCAATCTCGCGGCTTCCCGCGCCGCCGCTTCGCGCATGCGTTCTTGGATCCGACCCGTCGCGACTTCCTCGAGGATCGATCGCTCCATCTGTCGACGCTTCTGTTCTTCGATGCGGCGACGGCCCATGACGACTGCAAACACGACTGCGAGCGCCAAGATCGCACAGACCGAGATGGCAAAGAGGTGCCACACGGTCGGTTGTTGCATGAGGTTGGTGAGGTCCCCAACCAGCGATGACACGGGCGTCTTCTCGTCGGCGTGGACGGCATGTTCCATGGGCTGTGATACATATTCGCGGCGCTCGGCGGGCGTCTGGCAGTACGTCGCGCCGTTGCCGCCGCCATGGACACCCATCCAGTTGGTCAACGTCCCGTTCTCGAGGACGCCGCATTGCGTGAGCAGGAGGCCGCCGTGCGCGGTCAGCCCCGAGGCCAGTTGCACGACATACCGCCCCGTGGTTTGGTTCACGCCGGCCAACGAACAGTTGACGTCGAGGACGACGTTGTAGAGCAAGGAAGAGTTGGAGAGCGTCGCGCGCTCTGCGGTCGAGATGCCGACGCCAAAGCTATCGCAGATGCCCGAGCGGTTGTAATCGAGAAAGGACGCGCCTATGGTTTGAACGACGTCGGCGGGGATGGCGTCATCGATGGCGGTCCAGTTGGAGGCCGCGCGATGGGTCTTGGTCGAGGATAACGTTGTAGGATTCGCTGACGGAGAGGGAGATGCAGACAGGGAAGTCGTGGAAGGCGCAGACGTTGATGGCGCGGCGGTCGTCGGAGACGAGGTGGGGGCTGCAGTCGTGGGGGTCATCTTGGGTGCGGGGTTGTTTTCGGCATCTCGACAAGGAAAGAATTTGCAATCGTTTGCGGGGTCCCGGGACACAAACTGGCCGTTGCTGCATTCGTACATGTCGTTCAAGCATGCCACCTGGATCGCAGGATTTGACGTCGTAAGTGTTGGTGTGGGAGATGCAACGGTCGTCGTTGCCGCGGCGGTGGTGGTGGGAGGGGCGTTAGTTGTGGTGGGAGAAACTGTTGCAGTGGTGGGAGTTGCTGCGACTTGCACCGGCGTCATGCTGGGAATGGCAGTTGGCATTGGTGTTGCTTGTGTAACGATGGGTGACGCGGGGGTAGCGACGACGGTGGCGGTCGGAGTCGGCGACACCGCGGCGGCACTCATAATGCAGGTATAGGAAGAGACCTATCGGAATGAGGACATGGCACGATTCGATTGGCGCGATCGACATGCACTCTGACACTCGGACACTCTTCCAAGTACGATTTGTTTATACCACTTTGATTAATTCATTTCAATACTATATAAATGTTTAGAAATAGCCAGTTAACATCAAATATAGAAAAAAATGTAGGAAGTACGAGGTCCAGATTCGACCCGCACCTAAATTGGACGAAGTAATATTTCCAATTGCCCCAATATTTTCAAGATATTTTGATAGATGTAATGAATGGAAATATATTCCACTTGTTTATAGCATGTCGCATGGGCAAGATTTGCAAGTCTCCTGAGGCTCGTGAGATATTTATTGGAAAAATTTAATCGCGCCGTCTTTTGACGCTCAACACTTGTTTGCTCACACAGTGACAACATCGCCGACGGCGGGCGGCGAACACATCTTTTCGGCGTCTTCAATCTCAGCCAAAATGACTTCTGCCGTGATGGAAATGCCCGGTGCTTTGTTCGCCTTGCGGGCTTCTTTGGCCAGGACGGAGAAGACGGCAACGATGCCAGCAATGCACGCGAGGAAGACACCAAACACGAACGAGGGGCTGGTGGATTGGAGTGGGGATCGGACGGTAGCTTCGGAGGCCGTGATCACATTCGACTTGGACGCATTGGTCACCTTGGAAGAATTCACGACAACAGATTCGAGGGGGCGGGTCAAGGCATTTGTCAGCAACTCGGACGTGACATCGTCAAACAATTGTTGGGCCTCCTGGGGTTGCATGCGGGCAATAAGGTTCATAACTTGCTTGGTGACAGTCGCCTTGAACTTTTCGTCAAAGTTCCATCGGCCGCGAATGAGGTCTTCTACACCGTCGACGGCCTCGTTGTATTCGAGGGTGCTCAGGGGATTCGAATCGTCGTGCACGATCTTCAAGTCTTGGAGGAGTTTGCTAAAGACGACCAGACCATACGGGGTGGTTTTGGATGAAGAGGTGGTCGTTGCATTGACCAGGGAAGCATTCGCTTCCGCCAAGGGCGACCCCGCGGACACTACGGCGACGGCGGCGGCAGCAGCGAGGGCCAGTTTCCGGATCATTGCTGAATGTGCGCGAGATTCAGAACGCGATTTGCCCAGCCAATCAGAAGGCAGCGGTGGACGATTGCAAAACCCGTTTAAACACGTTAAATAAAACGTACAGACGTTAAAGTTCTTACAAAAAGATGATTCCGAACACATGACAAAACACTCAATCCCACGAACACAGGTTTTACGTATTAACGGTTTTATCAACCCCACCGCGGTTTTTGTGGTCACGGGATGTCAAAATAAGATATATTAGGACAACACACGCGCTTAGACAGAAACAACGGAAGGCGAGTCGGTCGAGACTTCTTGGACGTCTTCGTCCTTTTCGGCGGGGGAGACAGGGGCTGCAGCATCATCTTCAGCTTCATCATCCTTGGCGGCGTTTTCAGCAGCTTCAATTTCGTCCACGACGTCTTCGGCCAAGACAGACGCATCCGTGGCGGCGGCGGCACCAATGTTCTTCTTGGCGACGGCAACGGCGGCGATGGCAAAGATGCAGCCAGCGAAGCCTGCACCGACAATCATGGCATCCTTGTTGTTAATGTTGAAGAAGCTGGATTGGGCATCCGCGTCTTCAAAGTTGATCGTGCCTTCCTTGACAGAGGTGCCGTTGCGGGTGGCGTTGCGGCTCGCGTTCACCGACGAGAAGTTGGTCGCGGGGAGGACGATCGTGCTGGTCGCGTTCAAGACAGTCGCGTTCGTGGCGTTGACCTTGGTGACGTTGACCTTGGTTACGTTGGCGACTTCGTTGTCAGCAGCGACGGCAGCGAGGGCAACAGCGAGGAAAGCAAGGACTTGCATGATGGCACCCGGATGTCAAAGGAAGAATGAACGCATGAGATCAAGGGAGAGCGGGGCCGGTCGCGAGACTGAATTCCGGAAGTCGTATGCGGACGTTCAGCAAATCGGATGCATGTCGCACGTCTGTACAAGCTTTGATTGGCTGAAACAAATTTCTTTCCACCAATCAAGTTGAATTTCATGAGCAGGTGGTCGTGATAGACAACCCAACAACAGCCCCCGTCTGTACTTTATCGGATAGAAGGAGGTTCGGGTGCTATAACGTAACATAATCGTTCTCAATCTACGTACCATGTCACGGCCATGGACAGGCTGGCGTCCCGACCACGGTACTTGGTACTATCGCGCACTTGCTGCGGAAATCATCACGGGGATCAGTCATCACGGGGATCTGTCACCACGGACTCACATGGTGCAGCTAAAGTCTGCAACCTTATGCTGCTTCTTGTGCAGCGATCACCCCATCCCATGCAGTATTCTTGTGGCAGGTTCGAATGCGATGTCTGAGCATGGATCTCAAAGTATCCCAAAACAAGATACTTTAGAAAGACGAGTCAGTACAACGCACTTCGGAGGCGGCAAGAAAGGATCCACATAAGTGCGCATGCGTCGATGGACGACCATCGCACAAAGGTGAGATGGAGGACCCTTCCAGATGGGAAGGAAGCATGCATCGGATTGCCAAGGAGATGGACCAAGACGAATGTTCCTGGAAACGATTAACTTTAAAGAATAGACCTAGACGGAGACGACGGCAGGGGAGTCGGTCTTGACATCCTCGACTTCGGCATCTTTGTCTTCGGCGGCGAGTTGCTCGGCAGCTTCGATTTCATCGACGACATCTTCCGCCAAGACAGACTTGGTGGACGCGGCCTTGGTCTTCTTGTTGCGGGCACCGACAACAGCCAACGCGACGGCGACGGACAAGACGCACCCACCGAAAGCAGACCCGATGACGACAAAGTCTTCTTGGCTCAAGGATTCAAAACCTGTCTTGGATTCTTCGACGTTGGCGCCGACCTTGATGTCCAAATCTTTCGCGGTCGCGCTGCCAAAGGTCTTGTTGAAGAAGTCGATGGTCAATTCAGCGACGACATCGTCGGTGAGTTGTTCGTAGTCTTCGGGCGACAAGCGGCCCAAGACTTCGCGGACCGAGTTGAGGAATTCGGTCTTGTTGGTGATGTTCAGTTGACCAGTCAAGAGACCCTTGACCACGTCGACGGTTTCGTTGTACTCTTCATCGTTCAACGGCTTCGAGTCGATGTGTTCAATCTTCAACTCGGCCAAGATGGCGCCGAGCATTTCCGTGCCGTATTCGGTAGCGACGGCAGCGGGGAGGGTGTTGTTCGTGACATCGACGGCGCTCACGACCGTGTTGGCGGAGGTTTGGGTCGCGTTCACGTTTTGGCCAGAGACGAGGGCGAGGGCACAGGCGGCGAAGACGGCGATCTTGGTGAACATGATGCTATGCGATGGAAGCGGAAAGCAAGAATGATGCGAGGCGAAGAACGCCAAACGCAGGTGCGCGAACGCACGCCTTGGAGGTGGAAAAGGGGAGCCAATCACAAACGAGTAAAATAGATTGGGAGAGGAGGGGCGACGCACGACGACCGACCATATCATCACATGGATTCCAAATCACATTCTGCGTCAACACAGCTTCTCACATCCTCGAAGCCCCATGACGAAAGGCGGGCTGCGGTTGGCCTTGTTGCGCCCGTCTCGCACATGTTGGCTATTTGATGCGTGTCGTCGCAGCTCCCAGTGTTCAAGCGGTAGCCGTTTGACTTTACAAATCAACTACCAGCTTATTACAGAAAGATCCTGGTTGATGCCTGCACTGTATCGCATAGAAAGGTCACAGTCGGATATATTCGAGCGCACGGTCGTTGTTCAAATGATGCGCATTAAAACTGACGACAACTATGAAGGGAGCTTGACCAAGAGGACCACGTGCGAGAGGTTTTGTGTCTTGGTAGGGTCAACAAACAGTCCACTAGGGCATTGCACAACGCAAGCATAATGATGGCTGTTGATGATGGCGAAGAATTGACGATCGGCACAGATCATGTCAACCGTCCTGGGCCAAGCACTTGCCAGACGGGTCGCACGCCGCTCGTAAAAAATAATAAAATGGATATATTAAAATCACTATACAAAGTGTCAGTAACCAGCGCATATTGTTTTGCAGCGGAGGATCGCAGTGAAAACATTTGAGCCAATCAGCGTCGTTCTGTTGTGGGTTTGAGAGGCCCAGTCAAGTCGGGGGATTGAGAGCTTCAACCGAGGAGACGGGTGAGAGGAAGGGGCGCGATATGACATGGCGGTTGCTCTCGTGTGAACGAGAGAGAGAGAGGAAGATGCAGAGACTGCATGAATTTACCCCAAGTGCTTGGAGGAGCATGCAGAATGGAGATGCGCGGTCTCGTCCACCGGCAGCCTTGCTTTTACTGTGGTCGACCCAAACAACATGATTGGCTGAAATGGAATGAAAGTGACCAATGGAGTTGCTGGAGTGAAGGGATTCAGAAACAGGGAAGGCGGTGGCGGATCGATCGACGGGTGTCCTGGGCGATGGTGATTGAAAAGTAGTGCCATGTGCCTGATCTATCAACTGACTTACGTGGTGCGAGCAATGACAACAGACAACACGCTGCAAAATTTTGATCCCTCGCGCCGGATTCGTTTGATCGCATATGGCTGTCGGCTGCCCCTTGTGCCGCCCCGCAGCACTTTTGCATCGAAATCACCATGGTCAAACAATTGCCGTCGTCGCTGCACGTCATCGGCGTCGGCTCGCCTTCAAGGCCCGATTTCAGTTATTGCGAAATATTTTGCGCCTTCTGATGGCACGGCATTGCAGGGCGAGATCTTGGCCGAGTTGAAGATTGAGATCATTAACCTGCTGATCGATGGCAAATACAATGATGCCTTCAACGTCGTCCACGGCCTCTCAACATCTCACTCGAGCGCCATGACATGGTGCGTAACATCTAGCCCCCGAAACGAAGAGCAAACCACGGACAACGTCGGAGCTGATCAGTCCATTTTGAATTCGATGTTCGAAGGATGACAACCGCATCCAAGGACCTGCGTTCATGGTGCCATCGCGAATCGCACCGCCGCCCGCGAGGACAAGTTACGATTGAGCATGCATACAATCATGGGACTCTGTATGCTCCACGCATCTCCACCTGCGCTGGACGAGGTTGTTTGAAATGCAACATTAAAGCCATCGCGTGGACTCATTGCCGCAAGTCCATTCGCCTTGCACAAACTCAACCTTGATTTTCAAAGTCTCTACAACGATTTGATTGGTTTCGCCCATATTGCCTTTGGCCAATCAAATCGCGTAGTTTCGTCAATCATTCGCATCACTTACTGCTTGCACGCCACAACAATCGTGCTTGTAGGAACGAGCACATTTGGCACACAACAATCGTGCTTGCAGGAACTAGCACATTTGGCATTGATGATCTCAATGCGATCTCCTGAGAGGAGTGTAACCTACACGACTCCAAAGAGGGTCGGTGTCGACCTTTTGCAATTCCGGATAAAGTGGTTCATTGGCTGAAATGGCTTTCAAAGGGCCTGCCAAATCGCTGACTCAAACGTTGTCCAGAGCTGGAACAGAACGACTTCAACGAGGGAAGCGATGGCTGGCTTGTCTTGCAATGGGTCGAATGACTGCGTTATCCTTGGCAACAAACTACGAGAATCTATCCAAAAGCGAAAAATCCATGCGCTGCCGACTGCCAGCATCATCTGAGTTGAAGGGGGTTTTGATCCGTCGCGCGTTTGCACGTAGTCAATGCGTGTGGTCGCAGACTTTGTTCCCAGGGACACCATCCTCATTTTTGCTTTTGTCAGCTTCCCATCATGTTCTCCCAACTCGCCCTCGTCGCCGCCTGCGCCTTTGCCGTTGTCTCTGGCCAGCACGCTTCGGCCACGACCACCGTAGCCCCCACCTCAATCGATGACGTGTCGTCCTACGGCGCCGAGCTCTTGGGTGAAATTTTGGCGGACTTGAAGATCAAGCACGTCGACTCGCAGCCGTTGACCGACGCCGAATACAACGACGCTGTCGACGGGATCAAGGTCATTTTGACAGGCAATTACGCAATCACAAACTTGGGCGATGTCCAAGCCTCGACCAAGGACCTCTTTTCCCGCGTGACGCCTGACGAGTTTGAACAACTCACGGATGATGCCGTCGCGGAATTGCTCCACATGTTTTTGCACGAGGTGTTTGGCGTGCCCGAAAAGACGGTCGCACCGACGACGACGCCTGCGCCCAAGAAGTGGAAGGGCATCGCCAAGACGAACCATGGCCGCGGGGCGTGGGGGGCCTAAATGCGGTGACAATCAATTTTGAATACACAGATTTCGATTCCATTGGACTTAGTCACAGACGAGAGGATCGTTGGGAGCGATACGCAGCACCAGCTTTAGTCTGGGCGGGCGTTCAGGAGAGTGGTGAACGAGCCAACGGGGTTGAATCGAGTAGGAAAACGCGAATGCCCGACTTGTAGCCAGAGGTTCTAGTATTCTAGTACTATGCATGGCACATTTTGTATGGCGTTGGTCGCGTAGGATGGACAAGGCGACGCAAGAAGCAAAGAAGACGCGACGCGTGGGAAGAACAAACTTATACCTGACGCGATCGACACGTGTTGCGCGTCTTGGTCGTCACTGTCGACGTTTCGCCCGCCACGTTAGTCACAACCTTGCATATGGGCGCCGACAGCGTCTCTGCATTGCTTCCACTCATCTGACGAGATACGTTCAAATGACGACTTCCTCGGTGGACCATCGGTCGTTGTTGGTGCAATTCTTCAAGAGAAGAGTCATACTTCGTGCGATACATCAATAGAAGAGTCGTCATTGGGTTCCTTGCATATGGGACCGAGTCGACTGGCGTCCTCTCCAGTCACGAGTTCTGAAGAGTTCGAACTGCGTGGTTATGATATGCTTACATGGCGCGGGACAGAAGTTGGCAGGAGTCGTAGACTGCTGCTGCTGCTCATGCAACTATGGGAAACAGTAGGTGCGCACACAAAGCAAAGACAACGCCTCGAGGTCATTCCGTCGCCTTCGATTTTATCGACATGTACACCAGCAGACGGAACGATTGCTTCAATGGATGTCCGTGTCTCCATGGTCGACACATGACAAGCGACCGCCACTTGCTCTCGTATCTATTTAGGCCAGTGTGGAAGAGACATCGGGTATTTGGGGTGTTTGTGCATATGGACATTCTGACGATGTTGCTCTCGTCGGTGGTTGCTGCAACCCACAATGCCAAGAATTGATGCATGCGCATGAACAAGGCCACGAGTCTTTTCACCCGTCCGAGTCAATGGATACGACTAGAACAGCTCAACGAAGGTCTAGAAAATACAAGTGTGATGGAAGGAGAGTCATCTTCAAACAAACTGGATCCAACTTTCGGATCCATCGTCCTTTTTCGACAGACTGACGCCGTTGGCAAGTCACGCGAGCTGACGGCTAGAGGAGCATCCGACGACGAGAGTAGGACACTTGCATCAAAGTAGCACAGGTTCAAGCACCTTGGAAGCTCAAGCAATTGCAACACCAGTACTCGATGGCGATTCAACTCTATCTTGTGCGTTGTTGATGTTCAAAGCAACATTACAGGACGACGCAAAACGAAGGACATTGCACAACTCGACATGAGCAAGCATCGATTCAAAAAGGATATGCATCGAGTGTCTAGACACGCGTGGCCCCCGAGCGGACACGATACGACTTCTTCATCGGCGCAGCGGTCTTCTCTGTCGGCGCAGGGGTCGTTGCCTCGTCGTCGTCGCCGAAAAACACTTGGTCGAAAAATTCATTCACGAGCTCCGTCACGACATCGTCCGTGAGTTGTTCGTACTCGTCTGGCGACAAGAGGCTGAAAAAGGTCTTGACGTCGGCTTGGAATGCAGTCGTGTTGGTCACGTTGTACTCGCCCGTCAGGAGCCCCTTGAACTCGTCGACAGCGATGTTGTATTCCTCGTCCGTCAACTGCGTCGAGTTATCATGCGTGACGTTCAAGTCGCTCAAAAGCTCACCCAAGAGCTCTGCGCCATACGACGTGGTGACCGATCTTCTGTATATAGTTTTGTCACCAGCGGCAACAGCGGCAGCGGCGCATGTCGCGACGAGGACGATCTTGGTAAACATGGTAGTAATTGGTGTGGTAGACGGCAAATGCAGCAATGACAATGTGGAGATAGGAACACCGGACAAACTGTGCGAACCAGCCCATGCTCCACGTGCACACGCGCGGAACTTGTAAGCATGCTGCGTGCGTCCTCTGACCTTCACCCAGGAGGGGTGGCCACCTCCGTGCAAACGCGTTTTCAGAGGGGAAAAGACGTGGAAGCGATTGGATTGGTTGCTATCAAGAGACGTCGACCAATCAAATCACTGCATCTTATCTTGTGGATTAAAGTTTAGACTCTTGAGAACAGTTTCGCCCGAGTGTGGCATCCCTCGGACTTGAATATCGGGACAGCGGGTCCCCAAGCATATCGTCAAACACGCAGCATGACACTCCCAGAAAGAGAGGCTGTGTTTTCGAATACACTTGCTTCAAGAATGCAACTGCATCGACGATCGTCTGGGTCAAATATCGCACATTTGCGTGCCATCGATCGGCAGAGTGGACGATCGTACACTCGACGTTGCATATGGCACGTGCTGAGTCGACGCTCACGCGTTTGAACTTGCGCGAGCCAACCGTCACATCAATAAGGTATCAGCCCACTTCCCCCAACCCTTTCCCATCGCCCATCGCTTCAAATGCCCATGTCGGCTTGTCCACAACTCTTGACAGCCACCAACGCCACTGAGGTCTGGACTAGCATTTCCAGGCGTCTCAATAGTCGGAATGGCGCAAACAGGAAACTTACGACAAAACAAATCCATTCGGACTCGCGTTCTTCACGTCTTCAATGTTTTGATCGCTTCGCGCGCGCATGCTCGTTCACGCGTGCGAACGCGCACTTTGTTTCGGCGTCTGCCCTCCATTTCATTCTGCATTTGCCGTCAAGCCACACACATGTTCACCAAGATCGCCCTCGCTGCCACGTGTGCCCTTGCCGTCGTCTCGGGCCAAGACGACTATAGCAATACCTGGGACAAAATTGCATCTAGGCGCCCATACATCGATACGACGCCGTACGGCTCGGACCTCTTGGGCGAGATCTTGATCAAGTTGAACATCACGCACGTAGACTCGGATCCGTTGGAGGATGACGAGTACAACAACGCGGTCGACATTATCAAGGGCCTTCTCATCGGCGAGTACCAGATTTCCAACCCCAAGACCTTCAAGAGCGAAGTAAGTGACGTCTTGGCGCGCCTGACACCCGAAGATTTCGAGCAACTCACGGATGATGTCTTTACGGAGCTCATGCGCACGTTCGTCAAGTCGACGTTTGGCTTGGGCGGAACTGATGACACCGAAGACAGCGTCACGGAGGCACCGACGACGGCTGCGCCCATGACCCCTATGAAGAAGAAGGCCCATCGCCGCGGGGCGACGTGGGGTGTCTAAACGCGCGTCCGTCGTCTAGAACCGCCCATTTTGAATACATCATTAATTCATAAATGGGCGCCAGACACACAAAGGTGACGATGTCGTTTGGGCCATGGATATTGTCAAATCGATTCCAACTTGGCGTTGCCAGGCGAATATATCGACTTAGCTGGCTCCGCCTTGGTTTGGCGTTGGCCGGTCCTACATTACTGTGTCGTGCCCGCGCCTAATTCTTGCGCTGACAGCAAGGACCAGTCACATTAAGGCGTGTGGTAGCCCGTGGCGTTCATTGGTTTAGCGTCTAAGGAGGGGGTTATAAGTGCAACGACCCCCATTTCTTCAGCTGAGCATTCGAGAGGAGGCGGCAGATCCTGTGCTGAGAGTATATCGCTTGTCGACTCGAGACAGTGCGATCGACACAACGTGTGTCTGACATGGCTGTCAAATCAATCAAATGATGTTCACCAACACGGGATGACCAAGAAATCCGTCGCGGTGGCCCATTCGATATGTTTGGGCTGTCAACATTCAAGGGCTACTACCGAGTTCCACGGTAACACGACGCGCGACCTTGGCGACGCACGAGGATTGAAATGTTTTGTCCGCTTCGCATGCCCGATCGCCAGCGCGTGTGGGATCGCATCCTCGTGCGTCCGCCATCTTCGTCACCATTTCTGCATTGACGTGCACATACCATGGTTGCCAAGATCGTCGTCTTGGGTTTGACGTGTGCCGTTGCCGTCCAGGGCGGCCAATACAACCCAAGTCCTCGATCGGTCACCACGTCGAATGGCGCAGAGCTCTTGGGTGAGCTTTTGAGCGACTTGAACGTCACGCATGATAACTTGACGCAGTTGACGACAACGAATACAACGCTTATTTGTATAACTTTGAAAATACTGTTTTTTGTTTTTCAGTTTTCTTCTCTAATTCACTTAGAGGAAAATACTGTTTTTTTAGTTTTTCAGTTTTCAAAACTGTTAAACTATAAAACTCACTTTTCCAAGTTGACCCCCCCACCCTCACTCTAAAACTCTCAAACTGTAAAACTCACTTTTTCATGTTTACATTTTACCATCATCTCTAACCCACTGAAATATACCCTCAAAACGCTTAAACTATAAAACTCACTTTTTCATAGTTCACTTCGCCATCATCTCTAATCCACTGAAATATACCGAAGACAAAAATACAAAAATACATAGGATACAGAGTTTACATTTCTCTAACCTTCCCGTCGTTAGGGATCACGTTTCAATGATTTTTCCATTTTTTATTGAGTTTAAGTTAATCAACACTATTTACTCAATCGTCACGTATACATACTGAAACTCGGAATAGATCTGGTGATCTGACGAGCCACATCGCGCGCCATATCAATGTCGGGGCCAAGCATACTTGCGATATCATACATTCGTTGGAGACTCGCATGAATATCACCACACGCACCACCTTCGGTGATAGAAGGCAGCATCTTGGCCAACTTACGTCGCTTTACAGGTCCTTCATAGCAGGGAAGGTGGATATCTTCATCAGAACTTGGAGACTGGGCAAGTAGTGTCCTGATCACTTGGAATGCTTCGCCTGGTGTCGTGATAATCAATGTTTGAATGATGGTAGAACTGCCGGTTCTCTCGGAGACCCAGAAAAACTGCCAATGTCCATTTAAGTCGGTCAGCAGTGCCATCATTGGGTCTTTGGTGAGGAGATCCAAAGCGATAAGCTCTGACAAGGCCTGGTAGACGCAGCCTGATTTAAGATCTTTCGTCTTCTTCACTTCGATCAGCAACCGCACTCCTGGTAAGAACTGCAAATGGAGTGGGTGTTTCTTGGCAATATCACTCAGCACGAGTATATCCGTGCGTCCAACCAGATCAATATCGTAACCAGGAACTGCAACGCTGAGAATGTTTCCACCTTTTTCCACGCCGAGCACACAAAGTTTTTTTTCAGCAAGCACATCGCCAATGTTGTCTTCCACGTACGACCGATAGCGTTGGCGTTGCTGCTCTTCAGTGAGCGTAATTTCTTGGCCACGTTCATCGCTAACACTTGCCCATCTGAATGCTTGAACTGGAGTTGAGTTTCTTGTAGCAAATGGTACTGCATCCACAGCATCCACCTGAATGTTCAAGGCCTGCAAAAGCTTCTTGCCGTCGCTCGAGCCCACTTTCGAATGGACATATTGCTCTCGCTTTGTCTGCACAATTTGCGCGTGCATTTCATCCACTTTCTTGATCATTTGCGCCGTCTCCGATATCTCACTCGCAACTGCACCTTCTGGAACCACCACCAACACATGAATTTGTTCTTCCACTGGAGGATTCGCATCAAAATATCGCTTCAGGAGTTTGGTTGCCTTCATCTTTCTTTCATCAATGATGTACAATGGCAACACT
>VJMH01006968.1:0-51606 GCA_009835185.1 Aphanomyces stellatus | reverse complement strand
GATCATGCTGCTCGTACCTTGGAACAGTACAACGTGCCAATGACCAAGTTGACAATACAGAGGTGGAAGAGACGCTTGTCGGGATCGCGACTCGACTCTTCCTCTTCTTCGCGCTCGATCGATCGCAACAACTCTTCCGCCTACGTCGCTGCCGTCATTGCATGACCTACACGAGGCAACATACCTTTTCGTTGTCCGTGTTCATGACATAACAGACGCATAAATTGGCCAAAATGATCGCTTGCACTTCAAGCAAGTTTTCCTACCACGGCGAGATCAGTCACGCGAGAGCCACACCCACAGACTTGGTGTTTCTTGACAAACGGTTCGTAGTATTGAATCGCTTGTTCGTACTTGTTGCCTGGTCGTATTTTGTCATTCCGATCTCGACGAAATCAAGGTGGCACACCTTGCAAGAAGAAGACGTGGGCGACATTCAATTTCCAGCTTTCGTGCTCGGAGCAAAACTCGGCCGTTTGGCGAAAGATTTTTTCGACTTGCGCGTAGTTGCCGCGCTCCCAGTAGATGTTGGCTTGGGCCATGAGCACAGGCATAAAATCTTCCAGCGCGTCGTCGTACGCTTTGAGTGAGTTTTTGATCTCGTCGTTTGATTGCGCAATCCGTGCCGCTTGGATCTTTTGCGTCAACTTACGAAGGACCTCGACGTGCTTGGTTGCGAGGTCGTCGTACTTTCGGTACGCTTCTTCGGGGGATGTTTGGAGCTACGGAGAGTGGATGATGACGGGATGATGCGACTTGGTATGTCACCGTGACGCTCGCATCGACGAATTCGAAAAAGTCTTTTGAGAGCAATTGGAACGTCAAGTGCGTGTTCTCGGCGAGCACGTCGGCCATGAGGTCGTGGAAACCATGTTTCATGTACAGAATCTACAACAAGTGGAAATTGTTATCGCATACGTGAACCAAGTGAGCATACGAGGAGGTTGGAAAACGTTTCAACGGGGAACGGGGGGTTCTGGAGGAGGAAATTCAACTTTTTGAATCCGCCGTTCGGGTCCACTTCCATGTTCATGAGTCCAAAATTGTGCAACGAGACCTAAGTTTCGCTCATCACCCACCAACGAAATAAAAAGTTGCTGGTTTACCGAGTCCAATTCTTCTTCGGCGCGTGGTGGCATGTCCAACAGAGCGTCGCGGGCTCCCTACCATATCGTCGTGAGCGATTCGCCATGACGACGCAGTCGCATCTTACTTTGAAATTCTTCATGTCGTACTCGATGGCTGCCTTCAAATTGAACGCTTCGACGAGCGCTGTCTCGCGCAGGACGGTCGAGTTGCGCACGCTCTTGACGTCGGCGTTGCTTTCGCTTTTGCTGCCCACGCTGAGCTCGGGGTGGTCGCGCACGCCCTTTTCAATGATTTCTGCGATCTGGCGCATCGCATTGCCATACTGCTTGAGGCGAAAGTAGCACAGCGCGATGTTGTAGCACAAGTCGGATTGGTACCTGGTCGCTCCATCATCGTCATGGATCGAGGAGCACATGTTTACCCCAAGACATTCATGGCATCGCCAAACTTCTTTTTGGCATCTTCGTACCGCCCTTCCTTGAAATCAATCGCGCCGTCAAACACGATGGTCGTCGGGTCGTCCTTGAGGCACTGATCCAAAATGGATTGCGTGGCCTTGATGTCGTTTTGCTCGTAGTAGACAGCTGCGCGAAGCAGTGCCACCTATAGTCATGGAAAGCATGCAAAACAAGTACATGGCGGGTTGTACGCGGTGGCCGTATTGGTCGCTCTCGAGTTGGCTGGCTTTGCGGGACGCTGCATCGTATTGCCCGGCCTGGAGCCACATTTGAGGCGTCATGGTACAGAAAGCACTTTTACCTTGTACAAAGCTTGGGCGTAGTAGAGATGGTAGTCTTCGACGTCGGGAAAGAGTTTGCACAGTTGTTCATACATTGAGACGGCGTTGTGGAAGCTCTGCATGTGGTAGTAGCAATACCCTAATCGCATGTTAACACACACATGCGGGCGGATGGACGTACCCAAGAGAGACAAGGCGGCGCGGCTGCAAGGATGGTTTTGCAATTCGATCTGCAGAATGCGCACGGCTTCGTCGTACTTTTGATCGCGAATGTGCCCGTACACGGTCGACGTGTAGCTCCCGCCTGGCCAAACATATGAGGAACGAGGCCCCGCGGCATCGCTTACCTTCTTTGGCCTGCTGATACATGGTCGAGACTCGCCGCGGAAAGATTCTGTGCTGCCCCAAACGTCGTCGTGAATAAATCACTGTTGGGTACTGTTTGATACGGTTTTAAACAGGCTGGTTCAAAAATGAATTTTTCAAACACTTCTTTGACGTGGAAACACCGTTTTAGCAAATGACGCTCCTGTTAACCACCTCTCTCTTCGAAAAGCCAATTTTGATTGGATATTAAATTTTCAATTTAGCCAATTAGCACGCTTAGAATAAGATCATGGCAATTGATTGGGTCTTAATGACTTTGTCGAGTGCTCTAAGCGCCAGAGGCTACATTAAATAAAGTAGAATTTTAATCCTCTTGGCAAGTGAGCTTGGATGGATTGCCTAAGCATGTAGAAGCCAGAGGCACGACCCTACATAGCGAATTGTGCCAGCCAGTGTGCTTGCAGTCAAAAGCAGGTTCCTTTTGACGGATGTCCGTTTCATCCCTCCATTGTTTCGCCAAGCTAGGAACGCCACATCCACTCCTTTCAATCAACTCGCATGTGGGTGCAACTGATGCCGTCGGAGTCGCGGACGATGCAGTTTTGCCTCATCCGCGACCCGACGGCATGAGTTTGTCCGACATTTGTAGTTGATGCCTCGAGCCCCGGTGTCCCACAACGACACAAATAGACTTACCCTGCGGGATCCAGTCCGTTTCAAGTATCCTGAATAAAAAGTTGTGCTGGATGGAGCTGGCTTGATGTGAGGCTGAGATTTTTTGGTGTCAGGCACGACATGGCAATATACATGGCGCTTCACGTCGAATTGGAGGCCTACCTCCATGCACATTCCATTTTGTTTTCGGCTTTGTATTGAGCTACGCAAGCATGTCACCCACCCGCCGCGCGCACCAACGACCACAGCTGCGCTGTTTGTTGGGAACACGGGTGAACCACGATACACGATCAATAGAGCAGACCGCAAAGACGTCCAATGTTGAACCAAAGCCAATGCAACTCTAATTGTAGAGGAGGCGCGAATTGCGGAAGCTCGTTCAAGATGCAGTTCAACTCCATCATGCCGTGTGGGGGACATTTGTAGTTGCGTTGCATGCAAATTCCTTTGTTTTGGTGGTGCAGCCACCAAACGAAGTCGCCTGTTCGCTGCTGTTGCCTGTTTTTGCTCAGTTCAAAAAAACTCGTCAATTGGCTTGTTTACTAACTATAATATTAGGAATATACTTCCGTATCAAATACTATTCCAAAGTACGCAGTACTCCTGCAAAATCTACCTTTAGAGCCAAAATGTCCAGATACGTGTTGTCCCGTCAAACGTGGGCTTGGGTTGACACGGACGGTCCCCATCGTAGCTAAGGGGCCAGAAGTGAGGCCAGAGAACTTGCGCATACCAATGCATATAAGATGGGAATATGTGTAGGTTCATACGCCGACAGAATCACGTGCATGGGCTCGAAAGAAACCAGAACACCATCCTGACGAGGTTCACACCCCAAATTGTGGGAAATCCCCGGGAAATAATAAAGCGGTCACCTCCTCGATTTCTTGTCCAGTGGCCGCTCGAAACAAACGCTCGAAACAAACGTTTAAGGCCGTTTAAGGCCGTGTTACTTCAACCTCCACTACGATTACTCCACAAATTGAGCAAGGCGTCGCAATACTATGTTTGCATTCGAGCGAGTCCAAATTGTTTCATTTGCAATTGTTGCCGTGCGCATATATATTGTGTTGCTCGCCCTGGTTATGCACTGATTTGCGGAATGCCAGTGTCCAAAATATACGGCAGATCAAAATTCGGCTGGTCGTGTCCCGAGCTCTTTTTTCTCGAACCACAAGACAAATCGTGCCACTTTTCGTCAACCCCATTCAAAGTACTAGTACGCCAAGGAAATGCTTGTGGTTCGCCTGATTTCTAGTGCCTGGTGATATTGTGCCTGGTGTTCTCTGTCCCCTCGGGTTGGCTGAGCGGGGCGTTCTTGTACCAAGTCTTTGTTGACATGGGGACCGAGTTCATGCAGCAACAGCATGCGCATTCCATCTACATGCCCAGAGAGGAGTGTATCTTAGGCTTCCCCGTTCTACACCATCACATCCATGCTTTGGCCTCCAAGATAGCGCCGTCGGCATGATTTTACAGGTTGGCCTGCACAATCACATGAGGGGGAATACATGTGACCAAGTTAGTTGTGCCCATGAGTCTCCCAGTGCAGCCCACGCACGTCCTTTCCGTTCGAGTGCGCAATCGATCTCAAATTCGGATAAATCCGAAATTCACATCGCGTGTTGCGTGGTCGTAGGCCGAGTAGCGTCATCCAAACACACACAGGCTTGATTGAGACCGCCACCCATCGTGTACCGAATAAACTTTGTCTTCTTATGCATAATATATGACGAAGTTATCGAAAGAGGTTTCTTTCGTCTTTTGCATCGAGTTCGTGGACAATGGCAATCGATGGCCCTTGGTACCATTTCGATGATGGACCTGGAGGCGTTTTGGATTGGACGACATCCACGGCGTTAAATGCGCCGTCGTGTCGTGCGGTACGTCCACCAACAGGGGAAAGGCCTGCAACTTCAAACTGTCGTCGCATTTAAGAGGGATCCGAGACTCATCCCGTTGTTCATGTAGTGGGAAGTCGTGTGACTCGATAAAGTACGATCAACTTACTGCCGAGACTCGGCCCATGCTTGCACCTGAGGTATCGCACTCGTTGACGAAACCCTCAGTAAGAAATGCTGACATGCCAACCTACTGCGACAGCATGGTCGAGCCATCCATTTTAATGGATGGGTTGCAACAACTTGAAACTACCGTAAAGCACACTATAACTTACCAGACTGTTTTGCTCACCATTTTGAAATTTGTTGCTAGCTGGTGAGTATATTTTGATAAAATCATGTATTTTTATTCATATTTATAATATATATATTATACTGTGCATTTGTAGTAAATATTAAAGTTATTTTCCTCGGTTAATAGTTTGGTGAGAACAATTCTGTGACTATTGGTGAGTTATTGTGTGCTCTACCCTACTATGCTGAAACTCATTTTGACGTTGTTTGTCGAAGCCCCCAGCTGCGAAGGTCAATCGCCCCGCGTAAATTCTTCCAACGAATTTATCGACGACATGCAGGGGTGCCTTTCGAGATGGCTTCCAGTTGCGAATGAGCCCGGCGGCAGCAGCGTGAGTTCCCCATGGCTGACATGCCCAGTTTGGTATGTAGCCCCCGTGCGGCGGCAGGTAAAAGTCGGTTCGCAGCGTAATGTTGTGGGGACATATCCATGAGCGGGATCTCTATCGCAGGCATGGCAATTCCACGTATCAAACCAGTAGTAGCATGTCGTCAAGGCGTGATGAAGTACATCGTCAAGCGGACTTCGGTTGTCCAAATGAATCCGATGCACTCCATCTGCGCCAAATTTGGCGTTGCTTTAATAATTCCCTCGAGTGATTGCGCCACGCAAGATAACGGCGTCGTTTGAACGTTTGAACGTCGACATTTCGAGCCGACAGTTATGCCACGTGGAAATAATGAACGGGACACGCCATCCCACTGTCGACGATACCAGTGCAAACTCAGAATGCTCAAGCTTGGTAACTTTGGCCACCCGCTGCTGTGGTAGCGGATGCAGACACCCGTGAGTACAGGACCGGATTCCCCACCACCAGCACCCGCCCGTGACTCAACACTTGACCCCCTTTCTTTGGCGCCATCATTTGCCATCACCAAGAACGGGGGGGTCGACCCCCAAGACAGTGTGCCTGGGCCCGCCCTTTACAAGTCTCTGGTGATCGAGCTGTGTTCAAGTATTCACAGATCATGATGGGGGAAAGGGGCGAGGGGAGCACAAGGGAGCACAGCAGCCCACGGCTCGAACTTGGAACGTGCTCGGATCTTTGCTTTGGGAAGCTCGCGCCATGCGGTGCTCAAGCTGTTATGTGCAATGCAACTTTGCTGGCGTAAAAACACACTGTGATGAATTTCATTTATGAATTTCTTGGTATGCCCCACACTAAGGTGTTCTATTGGTTTTCGAATCATGGATATAGACAACAATTGTTTACTTCATGTAAATAATTTTCGATCACTGTGTCCACCAAACGATCGTTACGTCGGATGTCACGTTGAGGTGTGTAAATCAAAATAAAAACCCATCGACTATTTACTATATTGTATAATTGAACCTTCAACAACACAAATGGACTACAATGTACGCATTATTGAAGCGAATATATGCAGTTTAACAGCGTGGTGCAAGTGACGAAACGACTTACAACACCATGTGGCTGGAGGCGAAACGCGGTGCAACAAAAAGGCCTACAAATATCACGAACAATGTTGCTCTGAATAAATTGCAATGCCAGTTTTCACTTGTGGCGCCTGTGCTTGTGTTTGGTCCCTCCATAAAAGGGCCACAGCTCTCCAACGCGTCGCACGTAGAACTCTTTTTCGCGCTCGTTTACGACAAAAGTGTAGACCCTTGGCCTCGTCCCAAGCGGCAGGAATGGACCAGGAAGGACCCCCCCTCCACACGGCGTTCAGTCAAATCTCGCATCGCCCACATGGCCCCAACTGCAATGCTGGTCGAGGGAGAGAGCGTGCAAGGTGAGGTGAACGAGCGAGAATGATGATTGGACGATATCTATGGGGCCGCAAGGAATGGGGGAGTCTCCACGAAATATATTTCTCGGCGGATCTCAATGCCAGTATCGCAGATATATCCTTGCCGCGCCACATTCTTGCAAGGCAAGAGAGGGAGCAGCGTTGAGCGTTCTATGGTTTTCTTTGCCCAACCGACCGTGGTACCACGAGATTGTAGCCACGGCTTGCATAATGTTTCACATCCATCTTCCCAGACGGCATACAACAGGACCTTTGAACTTCAAGTCGTATATCAGCCACTGCCTTCGACGATGAGTCTTAGCAACCCGCTCGTTTGTGGATTTGCGCCAGGTACCTCACCATGCGTTCTCGCTTTCTCTCTTCATGTCCCCGGAGGGTACTTGTCAGTGGCATCGCTAGTCCCGAGTCATGATTCCCTTGTCATAAGTGCCATCGATCGCAGCGGAACGTTCGTGGCGCGACCGGTTGTTTTCCAAGAGGTGGATTTATGCAATGAACCTCACCCTGCCTCAACATGAGTGCCAATCTCTCGAGTATTGCTCTCTATTCCGACACCCGCTGCGCAGCCAGCTAGCCCCGCGAGCTTCAACAGCGACCGAGATGATCTCCCAGTGTCTTACCCATCGTCAACCTCACGCGCGCCCACCTAATTAGGACCCTGGGACGGCCGGACCAATCCAAGTCATGGCCACTGAGCGCCTGTCCAAGAGCCGGGCCACCTTACTGTAAACGCAAGTGGGAGCCGTCGAGGCCAAGAGTCGGACATGATGACAAACAGGTGGCAGAGTCGCAGATGATCAAACCGTTGCTGTATATACGACCCCCCATGTGTGGCACTCACAAAGCACATGTCGGGTGCTGGGCTTGAGATCGACCATCTCATTTTCGAATTCTCTCCCACACCAAAGAGAAACACCATATTCGACGTCGTCAGTTTGCGGCCCTGCTCACGCGCCTTGTTCGAGACAACAGCAGTAGACGAACCCCCAACTGGACGACTTACTTGTCCACGATCGATCTGCCTGCCTCATCATGCATACGACTTTGGTCACTCCCATTGACTCGCATTTGATCATTGCGACCGACAAGACCTTTTACAACGACGAATTCACGAGGCTCATGACCAAGAGCACAACCAGTAGCACCACGAGCAGCCACAACCACGACCATCACCAAGCGACCGTCCGCCGGTGCACGTATCCCCACTGCGACAAAAAAGTGCGGTCCAAAGGACTCTGCAAGGCCCACGGCGGTGGCCTTCGCTGTCTCGTCCAAGGCTGCAACCGGTCGTCCCAAGGCAAGGGCTATTGCATTCGACATGGCGGCGGGAAGCGCTGCTCCATGGTAGGGTGCAATCGATCGTCGCAGTCGAACGGGCTCTGCAAATCACACGGCGGCGGCCTCCGCTGCCAAGTCCCTAATTGCAACAAGAGCTCCCAGGGCGGGGGGTACTGCCGCCTCCACGGCGGGGGCCACCGCTGCCAGCACGCCGACTGCGACAAGGGCGCCCAGCGCGGCGGCTATTGCGCAACCCATGGTGGCAACCGCGCGTGCCAGTACCCCGAATGCAAGAAAAACGACCGAGGTGGCGGTTTTTGCGCCGAACATGGCGGCGGCCGGCGCTGCACCGTCGCATCGTGCAACAAACCCGCGCGCAAGCAAGGAAAGTGCTCGCAACACTCGACCGCGCCGCCTGTGAGTGGCGGGGTGGCTTCCTTGCCGACCGAGATGGCGCTCGATGTGTCCTTTGGCCATGCCCTCCTGGACACTACCATCAAGCCACAAGGCCATCATCGGACCGAGTACATGTCGAGCGATGCGTCGTCGACGCCGCGCGACTTTGGAGGTGTTGCCGCGAGCTTAGACTACCACCATCTGCCCAAGGCGGAAACACAACCAAGACACTCGATGGAGTTCATGCCGTCGTCGATCGTGGTGCAGCCGCACCAGCAATACATGCCTAGCCAACACCAACACGCACGATACGATGCGATGGCGTCGACGAGCAGCAACGGCAGCGGCAGCTACAACTATGCAATGGGATACCCGGCCGCGGTCGCCGCGCCATTGCATCACCAGCACCATGGCGGTAGTCAAGACATGGGCTACGCCAACGTTCCGCTCGATCCATTGCCGTATCCATACCAAGAGCACCACACCAACCAGCAACAATATCAGCTCCCGTCGGGCCAGCAGAGCCACCACCACCAGCATCACTCGTCGCCCCAACAACATCATTCCCAGTATCAAGGCGTGATGCGCGAGGCATATGCCCAAGCGTCGCCACCAACCTACTCCAACAGCGGGTCGTCGCCCCAGCAACAACAGCCCCTCCATGAAAACAATATGCACCGCCACAACATGATGTACCAATATTAGAAGACACCGAATTGAAGCCCTAGACTAAGATTATAATTTAACACTTAACCATAACGTGCAGACGAGGCCAGGATGTGCAACTCGTCGCTAACCTGCGCCGCCAAGGCGAGGGTCGGTTGCAGGTCTGCATCTTGGGCAACGATGTGGCCATGCACATGCACACTACATGATGCAGGATCACTCCCATCCACCTCGATGAAGAGACGACACAACGCTGCTTGAGATCGACGGACTACGTAGTAGCCTTGATGCGCCAAGAGCATGGCATCCGTGGGAGCGATGCGGAGGACATCGCGGACGTGGCGCAGGCTCAGTTGAGATGCCGACGCAAGCGGCGGCGAGGGAATGGGACCCGTGGAAGCATCGTTGGCCATGGCGGTCACGTCAACCTGCTGAAGAAGGTAGATGCTGAAGTCGAACGCTTTCTGCAGACGGACGCCCGTGCCAGGACTGACACAAGTCACAAGCACTTGGCCGTTGTACTGATCTAAGCATGGCAGGGTCAAGGGAACCACGGCAGCGGTGTCAGCGCCGACATCGAGGTCCGACGGGATCGTCTTGACGACATCGCATTCCCACGGTGCGGCAGCGGCCGTTGGCGGGTACCGCTGGCGAAGGGACACTGCACACGAGACGACAGGAATCGGCACCGTGCCTGTGTTTTTGACCCCCACGTGGAGCGCGAGAGGTGGCCCAGGCTGGACCAGACACGTGACGGAGAGGCTTTGCAGGAGCAGATGCTCCATCATGTCGTTCATCATGGTCGACATGCCCACGCTTTGTTCCATGCTGATGCGGAACTTATCCATCATGGCGCCAAATTGGGCTTGCATGCCTTGGGTGTACAGCTTCATCATCGCGGCCATGTCGGCGCCGCCGCCGGCGGTCTCTTCTTGCGCATCGGCCATCGGCTGCCACAACGTCCTCGCGACGGTGTTTCTTCGATCTCAAGGAGACATTCACTCTCTCTTTCTATGGCGTGGTCGTACCGCGCTGAAACTTCGCCTTTTGGCCAATCACAACAATTGAACCGATCGAAGATGTAAAGGGGACTCAGGACGATTTTTTAAAATGCATTTAAAACCAGAGAAATAGTTAACAGCCACCACATTTCCCTAATTGAATCCGTTTGTATACAATATGGACCGAATTAAACATTGAAAATCAGATTTTGAAACGATTTCTCGTTTCAAATGGATCGTTGAAATTGCAGTGATCCGATTGGCCAATGGCTGGCTAAGCGATTCAAGAAATTTGGGGTGCACCATCTCCGCAGCCGAAACTCTTCGGATTGCGCTGGACATGTCGCCCGATCATTTCCGATTGCACATCCACGTGCATGTCTTCTCTTCCGGACTGCCGCCGTGATGCAGGCGGGAACGTCTTTACGACAACTGGATGCCCCGTGAACGCATCCTCGGCCTGCGTCCTCTCACCCGAGTGCCATGTACTCAAACAATTCGAAACGAATCCATCTTTCACCGACATCGCCGCGACCGCCATCACATTCCTCGAATCCCTGCCGAGAAATTCGATCAACATGTACGCGCGATTGTCCTTGTAAAGATGTACACTCAATGTGCGAGTAGATTGTTTCGACGCAACGGCATCAAATCTGTCGGGGACTTGAGCGTGGACAGCTTGGGGACCCCGTCCCCCGCCACATCATTGTACGCACATCATACGACAACATTTTATGACCTTCCTTGCATGCGTAGATCTCTCGTCGAGCAAGATTTGACCTCATTCGATAACGTTCGCCTCCCTTCCTCTCTCCAATCTCTGTGCGTGATCTTCGCGCATGTGGCACTTGCTGATCGTGGATCTGCTTAGGTCTCTTGCCGGTTCCCCCATCACCTCCATTCGCAACACATCATTTCCGACGACACTTACGTCCTTGTAAGTTCCGCCGCGCGCTGTCTAGCTCATGCATCCATATAGGGACTTGAGTAACCTCGTGCTCGACACGTTCGATGTGGACTCCTCGTCATATGCTGTTTTGTCGACACTGGCATCGTTCGGTCAAAATTACACAAGCCGCGTGGGACATTGCGCCCGCGGTGTCCTTCAAAGCATCCAACAGAGCGCGATTTCCCTCTGCGTGGTCCCATCTTTCCTTGGTATGCATGCACCCGCTTCATTTCACCTGATCTATTCGTGTAGGTCCAGATTCATCGTCCAGTCCGAGCACGACAGCCGCAGCGTCCTTGACCATCACCACGAGTATGCTCCTTTGTCTCCCCTTCCTCACAACGTGATAGGAAGCGACGAGTCGTCTTCGCCCCCCGCTCGCTCGACCACAATCACCGTGCTCTTGATTTGCGTCCTCGTCGTCTGTCTCGTCGTGATTGCGTTCCTCGCGTGCATGCTGCGCCGCCGCGGCCTCTTTCCTCGCGAGTCGAGCTTCCTCCAAACGCCGCCCAAGACCACGAAGCGCAGCTCGATCGCCGCCGCCCACGACGTTCGCTTCGACCCGGCCGTGGCATCGGCGCGGCTCGCGCGCAGCGACCTCCGCTGCGTCCGCATCCTCACTGCCGACGGCCGCGCGATCGTTCAGTTTGGGTACTGGAAGAAAGACCCTGTGAGCATCCGCCAGCTGCAGCCCAAGAGCGCGATGGCGTCCCTCGACCTCTTCATGGACGAAGTGCGCACGTGTCTCCAGGTGTCCCATCCCCACATCGTCTCCTGCGTCGGCGTTGCGTGGAGTAGCGCCACGGACATGATGATCGTGTCGGAGCACCCCGACGGCGGCACGCTCAAGGCCCACATGGCACAATGCGGGCACACGCTCGAGTTTAAAGATACCAAGTGGGTCCTCGCGCACCAGATCGCCGACGCGCTCGCCTACCTCCATCGTCACGGGATCTGCTACCGCATGCTGCATGCGGACGCGGTCTTCCTCGACGCCGACGGCCACATGAAGCTCGCCAACTTTGGCCTTCACCGCCGCGCGACCGGGCAAGGCGACGCCGTGGCGCTCCTCTGGACCCACATGACGTCCATCGCGCCAGAGCTGCTCAACGGCGGCGACCACTCGTTCGAGTCGGACGTGTACGCGCTCGGCATTCTCCTTTGCGAACTCGACCGCGGCTGCTCCATGCAAGCCGACTTTGACATGAAGGGCGACGACACCCTCCGCGGCGATGTGGAGAAGATCGTCCTCGGCAAGTTCCGCCCTGACCTCTCGGCCCAATGCCCCGAGGATATTGTCAACCTCATCCACGCCTGCCTCCAGGTAAACCCCGCGAAGCGACCGAAAGCCGACGCGGCCCTCCAAGTGCTGCATGAATATCGCGGCGTCGAAGTATAGTCCCGCGTGCATCGTTTTGTGCCGTGCTCGTCGTTATAATATAATGCTGACCGTGCCGCGCACTGTCATGCGGTCGGTTGAGCAGTTGAAGAAGAAATGATGAGTGTCATGGAGCGTGTCCTTGGGATGTTCGTGGTGTGTCCATGAACATCAGGCATGAATTTTTGTCCGCCGCTGGTGCTTCTGTGCCGCGCCGGTGGAGGCACCTCCAATCACCCCCGCAACATATCATCGGTCCATCGTTCCGAGATCTGGGTACGGCAGGTCGCACCGGATCGCATGCATTCGTCATGATGTCTCTGGCAAATGGAGAAGTTGGATTGGCTCGATTGAAAAGAATCGAAAACATTTTAGCCAATCTAAGCTCAAGATTCAAACATCTTGATGTTTCTATGCCACGAAGCGCACTTTGGAGGCCTTTTGACTGTATACTACGCGGGGCGGAGAACTCACACGTGGGTTAATGAACCTCTAAAAGATAATACCTTTCGGGTTTGCCTACTTGCGGTAGAAGCAATCTAAATATACATTGCAGTCAATTTCCATCCAATACAAAATGTCACATAAAATTGACTCCAAGTAATAATATTTCAGGCGTTGAGTCTCTTATAATAAGTACCTTTTATAAACCCATCATTGTTCTTCGTGTCCGAAAACGTCCAGTGCGATGGCTGGTTCATTTCAAAACAAGCCCCCGAACCGTCAAGGTATTATATTTATCGCGTCAGCGCCGCTCCCGCCCGAACAGAACATGGTGGATCATCGAGGCCGTATCCGCGCACGTCAGATCAGCATTGTCAACTCGAGATGCCGTCTGCACTCCCCCCTTTACCGAAACACACGCTCAACCGTCTCGACCTCTTCGCGGTCGTCGGTTGAAGACTATGAAACAAGAATGGAGCGATCGCGTTCGCCGTCCCGCTCCCCCCGCACCCAACGTCGCATGTTTTTTGGCGACGACTACGTTGAAAGCGAACATGAATATCCGACGAAGGAAGAATTCCATGCTGAAGTGATCAAGCCCAGCGCGGAATACATTCGCACCCAAACCACGACGACCACGACTACAACCGTCGTCTGCGAAGAACAAATGCATATGGAATCGGACATGGAAACCAACACCTCTTCGATCGCCGATAACACTTGGGAAATTTCCCCTGTTCGCCGTCGATCGACTGCCGACTCCACACCCAGCGACTTTTCCCCGTCTCCGTTTGAACGCAAGAATACTCGCACAACCCGCGAACGCCCTTCGTATTCTGGAGCCTTGGCTGTCTCGAGTGGAATGTCGGATGCCCTTGCACGTATGAAGATGCGCAAGCAAGAAATGGAGATGGCCAGCGTCGTCGACAAGGTTCAGAAGCAAATGCTTGCGATGGAAATCGTTCTGAAGGAGTTGCAACTCGAACATCGCTTGAAGTGCGACTTGCTCGAGCGCCAAATTGAAGTCACGAAGAAGGTTGAAGAAGAGAAGTTAGCCCTCCAGGTTCAATTGGACCAAGTCACACGTCAATTGCTTGCTGAACAAGCTCACAAGGAAAACGAAACCGCTCGCAACGTCAACTATATGTCGGTGGCCATGAACTCTTTTATGAGCCAGTCTGAGCACACGCAGCATATGATCATGGAGCAACTGAAGTCGATGGCGCAACCAGGCGTCCAAGTGCCCCATCAGTCCTTCAACAACTCGAACCAGTCTGTCCATGCGTTTATGTCGCAGCTTGCCGAATATCATCATGATGTGCTCAATGCAGTCAAGTCGGTTCAATCAGCTCCCGCTGATGACGGCGTGAAAACGGCTCCGGCTGCCCTTCGCCGAAGTATCACACTCGACGAAACCTCAATGGCCTCCTCCCCGCCCAAGAAAGTCATGTCCACTGAACCCCAGTCGACTTTTTTTACTTCGGCGCGTGCTGCGATGTTGGGTGCTACAATTTTTGCCGTTGGTTTGGGTGCCGGTCAATTTGCTCACACGAAGGACGTCCAGCAACCAATTGTCCATCAACAACATTCGTTGGACATGGACGTTTTGGTCGAGAAGATCAAGCAAATGCAAAAGGAGGTTCAACCCATTGTCCCATCTAAGTGGGTCGAGGTGGCCGCGCCTGTGAAGGAAGTTGCAATTGTGGAACCAATTGTCGATGCGACCGAACCAGTTCAGGCTCTTGCTCCTTCGTCTGTGGTCGAAGTCAAGTCCGAAGTTGTAGTCCCCACCGTTCATGCTCCTATTGTGTCTGAGCCTATTACTCCTGTTGAAGTTGAGGTTGAAGCTGCAAAAGGCTCAATCGTGGAAGTCGTCGAACAGAAGCCTGTCGTTTCATCAAAATCGGATGTGAATGCCCACATCGCGCTCCTCTTGGACATGCAAAAGTCCAAGTCAATTGAGCCAAAGACAGTGGTAAATCCACTTGAAAGCTTTTTGGCGATGAAGGCGAAGGCTGAACCTGCGAAGGTAATCGACGAAGTGAAGTCCGAAACGTTCGAAGAGACCGTTGAAGAAGCAACCGATTTCAACTCGACTGTTGGCATGCAACCAACGTTGGCCAAAGATGTGGTCCTTGTTGAACTCGACTCTACCGCTGTCGTGGTTACCGACCACTTTGCCGTTGGCAATATGTCGAATGAGTTGCCAATTGTCCAAGAAATCACCGAGACGGTTGCCATCGAAGTGCCTTTGCTCAATGCCACGGAATCTGAAACTCATGAAGTCGAAACGTCCATTGAAGAACCAATTGAGGTTGTCGACACGTTGGTTGAGGTAGACGAAAATGTGGTTGCCCCTGCCGAAGAACTTGAATCCACCGAAGACGAAGTTGATGTTGTCAAAGACGACGTCGAAATCGACGCTTTCCCCACCGACGCAGAACCCAAGTCTACATTTGACACTCTTGCCGTTGCGTTGCGTGCTCTGGTTGCCCCAGCAAGTCAACAGGTTGTCAAGTCTCCGTCTGCCCCGAAAATGGAAGCAACCAAGATTACAGCTCGCCACTTGTGGAAACGCAACGATGTTGCAACCCTGAAGACGTTGGAAACTGTTGAACTTGTGGTTGCTAAAGCCGCCGAGGTCGCTGTCGAAGTTGACACCATCAACGTTGAAGTGAATGTGACGGAGACGTTGGAAATTCCCCCCGAAGAAGCCGTTGTGGCTGAGGTGTTCGTGAACGATGAATCTAGTGTGTGGCTTTCGCCGTCAAAGCCCTGGGCCGAAGAAGTGTATGCGAATATGACCTCGGAAGTTGACATTGCTTCTGTTGATGCTGAAATGCCAGTTGTCCCTGCCAAGCTCATCAAGTTTGCATTCGACTTGCCCAAGTGTCACGCCAACGCCTCGTTGGTGTCTGAAGCTCGGGTCACTTTGAACCCATTTTACGTCGCGAAGGCTGAAGCCTCTGCGGAATTGCATGAACAAGTGTTGGAAGAACCTACCGTTTTGTCAGTTGCTCCAGTGGAAGACCAACAAGAGGCAGCGGTGGAAGGGTCTGCTCAAACTGAAGTGGTCGCAAATGTGATTGCGGAAGCCCAACCTGCTGTTGTTGATACGTCCCCTGAAACTGATATCGACGTCAATGAGGAATCTCAATCGGATTCCGAAGTTGCCCTTGAAGTTGTCACTGATTTTTCGATGCAAGTCGTAGCTGTCCAAACCGATAGCGAACCTGCCGTGGAAGTTTCGGAGCCACTTGTGGAAGCCATCGAAGTTGTCGAAACCATTGACGAAACGGTCGAGGCTACTGTTGAAGTCGTCGAACCTATCCATGAAGTGATCGAAGAATCTTTTGATGTCATCGAACCCACCCTTGCTGCTGACGTTGTCAGCGAGGTCTTGAACCCCGTCGAAGAGGTTGTCGAACCCGTCGTCGAAGCTATCGAACCTATTGCCAACGTGGCTGAAGTGGTCGAGACCTTCGTTGAAGACATCGATGCGGTTGTCGATTTGACAGAAGTTGCTGAGCCCACTGCCGATGTTATTGAAGTGATTGACCACGTCGTTGTCGAGCCCATCAGCGAAGCTGCTGTGGAAGAAGCGGAACCTCTTTTCGAAGACGTTGAACCCGTTTCTGCTCACATTGAATCTGGTGTGGAAGAGGCAGAACCCGTTGTGGAAGTGACTGAACCCATTGAGGCTGTGGTTGAACCCATTGTCGAAGAACCCGAAGTTGCCATTGTTGAGTCCACTGCGGACTCGACCGAAGATGCACTTGAGGTTTCTGTCGATGAAAAAGTTGAACCCACTGTCGATGCCAACGAAAAAATCACGGAAGAGTTGGTCGACGCTGGTCTTCCAACCGACGTGATTGCTGCGTTGCCTGCTCCTGAGGACGTTGCATCCGCTGTCGAACTTGTCCCTGAACACGTCGAAGCCGTCGCTGACGTTGTTGTCGAAGAACCTGCCGCCATTGAGGACGTTGCCGGTGCGCAATCACCCGTTGCCGTGAATCCCTTTTTCGCATCCAACTAATTTGATTAATTAATTTATTATATTGTGCCTTGTTTCAAACTCGTGTGGCCGTTTCGCATCGTGTAACTGGCGTATGGGGCTCCAAGCCGACAAGGTCCGCGCGTCGAAGGTCCTCGCGTCGGCCAAGGCGCTTGGGATCCACGTCGAGGAGGACCTTCATGGGGCGCTCAAGTCACACAACGCACCGCACGACCAAGTGTTTGACAAGAACATCAACTCGACCGCGAGGCTCTTTATGCGCAATGTCGCCAAACATAAGGCGACGCCGACGTTGCTCAAGCTGAGTGGCCACCCGCCGCCGCCGCAGCATGGCCTCAAGTGCATCCTCTTGGTCGATTCGGATCGTTTGCGGTGGGTTGTGTCTTGGACGAGTGGCTGCATGACAGTGCTGTAGCCGCGACGACTTGACCGCCGAGTTGGCCGATTGCTTCAAGCTGGCGGTCGCAGGCACAAAGAAGGATGCGATGCAAGTGCTGCAGATGATGTCGGTGCATTTGATCTTGGCGCGCATCCGGTTTCAAAAGGACACGGCCGAGGCGCTGCTTCTCGATTGCCTCCGACGACACGTGACTGTCCCTGTCATAGTTTACGTCACCACGACGGCTGGGAACGAGGTATATACGTCGTCGTACTATGTCAGAGAACGAATCCTCGTTTGGCTAGGAACAACTCGCCAAGTGCATGGAAGCAGGCGCGTGCGGGTATCTCGAAGAAGGACTGCCGCCAGACATCCTCCGCCAGCGGTTGCTCGACGTGACGCGGTCGTTTCAATCCGCCGACCAGGCAAGGCCACGACAGCCATTCATTTTTGATCCTCAGCGAATATCGCGACAGTAGGCGTGGCGGCAATTTCGACCCAAGGTGGCCGACACGCTCGACCACCGCCGGCAACCCCCGCCACTCGAGCACACAATCAGCACCCGCACGGCAGTAATCAACGGCTTTCGCCGGGCGTCCAAGATGCCAGATGGCCACGAAAACAACAATGGCAGCCAGAGCACGCCGTCGCTCTCGTCGCTCACGGCACTCGACATGAAGATCCAAGACCGGCAGAACTTTCTCGTCAAGCAGCAACACATCCAGCAAGCCATGACAACCCAACACTCGGTCCTCGGCCTCGGTCGTGGCAAAGTGTCGTCGGCGCTCAACAAAGACCTCCATCGGGCGGTCGTCCCCGCGCCCTCTCGCCTGAAAACCATCGAGTGCATGTACACACGGCCGCACACTGTGGCCACGCTCGTCCAAGAGCACGACTACAACGTCGTGACGCAGCCCGACCGGGATGCCGTGCCCCAGGTTTGAGTTGATTGCGACGATCGCCGTATGTCATATGGACGGTAGGAACCGCTCTTGACGCACTGCATCATTGTCGACCCCGCAACGATTTGCGACGCAAAAACCGTCCTCAAGCGCATCAACCGCGGGTACTTGGCCTACCAAGCCGGGCAATTCGAAGCCGCCATCAACTGGTGCACGGCGTCGCTTAAGGCCGAGCCCAACCACATGCCCAAGTGGTGCTACCTCCTCCGCGGCGCGATTTTTGACGAGTTGGGGGACCACGGTGCCGCCATCGCCGACTTTGACGCGGCGCTCGCGCTCGACGCGGCGTTCCACCAGGCGCAGTTCAACAGGAGTGTGAGTTTTCTCAAGCTTGGCAAGGACGTGGCGGCGCTTGCGGCGATCGTGGCAGCGCAAGAGAACCCCGAGTTGCCGCTGCCAAAACCCATCCCCGACTACGTTCGCAACCACGCGCTCATTTTGCGTCGCATGGGTCGGTACGAGGACGCGCGTGTCGTGTACGCCAAGTTGGCCAAAGACGCGACGAATTCGGACCGTGACGCACCGTCGTCGCTCGATGGCATGCTGGCCAAGGCCGGGCTCTCGGGCGGTCTCTTTGACGCACTCTTTTGTCAATCCAAAGATGAAAAGGCCGCGTTCTTTGCCGAGCCAGGCACGCGCACCGACGCGATGCTCGACACGGTCGTCTCGAAACTGTTTGAATTTGACTTTTTTGCGCGGTGCCCCGACGCGGTCCTTCGCACTGTGGCCCAAGCACTCGTGCATGTGGTCGTACGGAACGGCGAGACGTTTTACCTTGCCCACGACCACCCCCACGCGTTTTACATTTGTCTGCAGGGAACGCTCAGCGTCCATGCCAATTTGACTCTCGCGGGCCAAGAGCTCGACACGATGGCGTCGTCGAGCACGCACCGCCTCCGCCCCGGCGACGTGTTTGGTACGTCGTTTCGACGTGCTTTGTGTCGCTGGATTATGTAGGTTGCGTCGGCGTGAGCATTTCGTCGCTTCTGATGTACCTTGCCGACGAACGAACGGAAATCATGTATCTGAGTCCCACGGCGTTCAAAGAGACGCTCGAGCCGCAGTGGCTCGTGGAGCAGCACAGCCGGTTCTCCATCTTTCGACGGTCGCCCGTCTTTCGAATGATCTCAGACAGCGAACTCGGTCATATTGTGAGCCACTCGATTCTCGTCCGCTTCCACAAAGGCGATGTCCTTGTCCAGCAGCATGAATACCCCAAACATCTCTACATCCTTTACAAAGGCATCTGCCGGTTCGAGCAAACGTTCAGTGCGACGGACCACCGACGCATGGCCACGACGTCCGAGTCAGCCGTCCACTCGCCCAGTGCTGCGACGAGTGGCGGTGGGCCCCAGTCCATGGCGAGTGTGGCCGCGGCCGCCGCCGCCGCCGTAGACAAAGTGATGCCGTACCACCACTTGATGGACATTCCCCACTGGCCCATGAACTTTACGACCAACGAGGCACACGACGAAGCGGCCAAGAAACACCGGAGCCACCACGTGTCGTCCAAGGCCGCGTCGGATGTCAAGACGCCGTTGCGTGGGCGCCCGCCGACCATCGCGTACGACATTTACCCACCCGCTCTCTTTGGTGAGTCGGCGTACAAGACACTGCCTGAAAAATCGCAATGGTACGCGCCTTCGCTTTGTTTTCTCGGGGGGATGATGGTGGCAATGTAGCTCGATCGTCGCGGCGACGTTGGTCGAAGCGCTGGCCGTCGACATGCATCAACTCAAGTCCCTCAACTCGGCCAAAGAGCTCTTCACTGCAATTGTGTGCAATGCGCCGTTGTATGTGGATGCGAACAAGGCACTCAAACTGCAAAAGGTCGATGCCGAATGGAAGCGCATTCGAGGAAAGGAAGCGATCCAAGTCAATAAAATGCGCTGGCCCGTAGACAAGGTATGGGATTTGAGGACAGGACGCAAAACTCACCCTCGGGTAGGAGCGACTACGGTATTTACCCAACGGCGGATCGATTGTCGTCCCTGATGAGAAGATTTCGACCGACAAAGTGTTTCGATGAAGACCAAATGAAAATATTCCTGCGTTATTGTGAGATCCAATTGGTCAGGCATTGTGAGATACAGGTTTGCCAAGGAAACGTGGCAGTGTCCTACGATGGGAGCGAGGTCCTTGGAGGCCAAGAAGCCATCGCCTGTGATTGACAACCATATGATCACCAACACTCACCAATATTTACCTACATTCCAATGTCGTTCAAGCATCTGCTTGAATTTTGGAGCCGAAATTATCTATCCATTATTTAAATATTCATGTCAATTCAACGTTTGTGTTTTTTTAACGCGAGCTCTTGCGTAGTACTTCAAAGTTTAGATTATATTCGAAGTGATACGTCGCATTGCTTTTTTGTTTCCATGAATTATTTATCTGATTGGGAGGTTTAGATCACCGCCCAATTGTCTTGCTTCGTGTGACTGGACATGAGATCAACTCAGTCATCCCACGATGGCCGGGTTAAGAGTGCCCCCTTCTTCTTGACAAGTGTCCATGTCCGCTTCAACGATACGACGCTTCGACTAACAATGTCTTTCAAAGACCTGGACATCATTTTCCAATTGACATTGCAACCAAAACATGCGCTCAGCCGTCTTAAACCTACTCGCCCTCGCATTGGTAGTTCACGCCCAATCGTGTCCATATGCCAATGTCGCGGGAGATGTATTGACTGCGGGTGGGCCGGACGTTGGGGGCTTTTGCTCCCCTGGCACGGTCTACTGCCGTGTCAACAGCGCCTGCGTCGAAGTGTGGAACTCGAAAGAAGCTGGCAAATACAAAGTCACAAACGTCACTCGTCTTGGGGATCTCTCTCGCTACACGCAACAAGGCTTGTTCGTTGCATGCTCCGTCCACCCCTTTCCCCGTTGAAGCTCACACCCGCCTCGTCTTAGGATGGTTCAGAACAGTATCGCGCCCGTTACATTTGACCCCCTTTTCGTTCTCCCGAACCGACTCACGGCCTTGTATATCTCTATCTTTATTGTAAGTTTTCTTATCATGCGATGGTAGCGGCCTTGAAAACTGCAGCGTCACCGATGCGAATATTCCCACAACGCTGAAGTGGCCTCCCACGATGGACGAGCTCTACTTGAGCAACAACCAATTGCGTCAAGTGCCTGCCAATTTGCCTGCGACCATGTCTGAACTGTACGTTCTAGTAGGGCCGTCTGGAGCTCACATTCGACTGTAGATGGCTCGATGGAAATCAACTCCGCGACTTTCCCCGTGATCCGATCGTAGTCAACAAGATCCTGTACGGAAACGAGTGCGTTGGCACTTCGAATATTGACCTCACCCTTGTAGTGCTCTCCACAACAACTTGATCTCAGCCATGGATTTCAATTACACTGTCCTTACGAATGTTCTCAAGTTGTACGTTTGATGTGACTCGACACTGCGCATCGTCGGCTGACATTCTTGTAGACACCTCAGTGGCAACCCCTTGACTCGCATCAACCAAGTGACCTTTCATCCCCGTCTCATCACCTTGTACGTTACCATTGTCACATGACTTCAAAGACCCTATCCCCCTAACGTAGCAAATGCGCGGGGTGCAACATCGCGACATTTCAGCTCTCGGGGCAATCGCTGAATGTCCTAAATGCCCTGGGGCCTTACAACACCGCCAATGAAACGGGTTTCCTCGTCGGCAGCGTCACGTTCAACGCGACGGCGTGCCAAGAAGTCAAAGGCCAACAAGGATTGCTCCAAAACCAATTCCCCGTCTGTGTCACTGGTATACAACCACCACCCGTTCATGTCACTGAGCCTTCTTTAGACCCGATCACGTCATCTTCGACCACCAACATCCACACCATCATTTGGCCGGTCCTCGCTGGCGTAACATGCATCGCCGTGGGAGTGTTTGTGCTCCACCGCCGTCGCCACCAAGCTAAATCATCGCACGACGCGACAACGATCCTGACCCCGCAAGTGACCAGCGCCACCCCAGGTCCACTCTCGCACTACGTTCCCCCACCAGCAGCCTCTACCAACGCAACGACCATTACCACGACCCATCTCACGGCCATGCCGTACGCCCAAATGATCGACACGGCCGTCGCGGCGTCCACCCCGCCACTCCTCTTGGCCGATCCATTTGCGGCGCTGCTCCACTGGAAGATTGACGCCGGGGACATTGAACTCCAACACCTCTTGTCCAAAGGTGCATTTGGTCAAGTGTGGCACGGAACGTACAAGTCGGAGATCCCCGTGGCCGTCAAGACCCTCTTGCCCCATCTCCAGATGGACGCGCGGGCTCAACGGGCATTCCTCGCCGAGGTCACGCTTCTCACGCGTCTCAATTGTCCCTACATTGTTCGCTGCCTCGGAGTTGCGTGGACCGAGCTCAGTGACGTCCAGTGCGTCGTCGAGTTTATGGACCAGTGCGACCTCATGGATTTTCTCGCCAAGACAAATCCGATCTCGTTCCCGTGGCATGAAAAGGTGCGGGTCGCGTCGGCCGTTGCGGAAGCCCTCGCCTACCTCCACACAGTTCAAGTCATCCACCGCGATTTAAAGTCCAAGAATGTCTTGTTGGACTCGCGCAAGGGCGCCAAGTTGGGGGATTTTGGCATCTCGCGGGACGATGCTAGTCACGACGCGGCGGCGACGATGACGGCCGGTGTTGGCACGCCCCGGTGGACGGCCCCCGAAGTGCTCAGCGGCAACCAATACACGGTCGCAGCCGACATTTACTCGTTTGGTATGGCCTGTGTGTCGACGGATATCCACTTGACCTGAACCTAGGCATTGTGCTCGCCGAATTGGATACCCACACGCTGCCCTTTGCCAATGCAGTGAACCCCGACAACGGCATGCCATTGGTCGACTCGGCGCTTGTGTCCTTTGTCATGCAAGGCAAACTCACACCATCCTTTTTGGCGTCCTGTCCACCATTCATCCGGGACCTCGCGCGCCAATGCGTCGCCAACGACCCGACGCATCGCCCCACCGCCACGCAATTGGCTCTGGCTCTCCGCAGTCAAAGCATGACAGGCCATGGTGTTTAATCCAAGTTTATACTCGATGTGTATTGATGACGCAGTTGCATTGTCTGGGATGGCATGACTGACTCGATCTCAAAATAGTGGCATTGCTTTGACATGGAGGTTACAGATCTATAAATAGAACCTGCAACACGTCCAAGTTGCCGTTGAGCCACACATCATCGCCGCCAGACGTCGACCACCACCATCACCTCTCGACCATTTCTCCGACCTCCATGCTCTTTCACGTCCCCTCCATCGCCGCTCTCGCTTTCGTACTCGTGGCTTCCCCAAGCCTCGCAGCCTTACGCCACGACTCCACGTGTGGCCCTTGCACTGTCGATGCCTCGTCTGCCTTGCCCACCTGCGCAGACGCTGCCTTCGTTTGCAACTCCAAATCCAAGTGTGTGCCCCAGGCATCGTTGGGTCAAAAGTGTGACGGCCTCAACTATTGCGCCCCCGCTTGCCACCCCGCCCTCACGTGTTTCCATAAAAACCCAACCTTCTTGACCGGCGTTTGCGTCCCCGTTGCGGGCTGCGGCGGCGCGTGTGGTGGCACAACCGATCCCCTCGCGCCCGTCTGTGGCCCCACTCTCACGTGCAACAACGGCAACAACCCAACCCAGCCAGGCACGTGCGTCCAACTGGCCGGCTTCAACGAAACCTGCGGCGGCTTTCTCGCGTGTGCACCCGTCTGCCAAGCGCCATACCGGTGCATGCTCCCACTCGTGCCCGATTTGCCTGGCACATGCCTCTACAACGTGTATTAACATGGATCTACACAGTTTCATTTGCATCTTGAGAGGTAGATGGGGCAACGAATGCTGCTGCTTGAGTCACGCGTATGAGCATGCTTTCCATATCCAGTTACGCGCTCGGATGATATACATGGATTATTATTGTGTCATGTAGCCTACGCTGCTTCTATCAACACCACACAACCTACTCCAAGCCGAGGTATTTTTTCGTGTAGTCGTCGGCGTCTGCAATGTGAAATTCGTACGCGTTGAACGCAACATCCGCGCCAATGACAAAGTCGGCGAGGCGGTAACGCGCGCCGTTGGGCTTCTTGTGGGGGCCGCGTTCGAGGAATTTGCCCGAAACGATGCCCGAGTTGCGTGCTTCGGGCTCGTAGATTGAAATCGTGTCGTCGGAGAGGTAGAACGCAATGATAAACTGCCGCGCGGCCTGTTCCCGGCGATTTGATATCATTTTGGCCGAGTAGCGGAGGACACGGCGGTCGTTCATGGCCATCTTGATAAAGTCTTTCTTGGGGACTTTGGGCACCAAATGCGTGACCGACCCGAGTGAATCTAGTGGCCAGTAAAAGACAACGAAGACCAAAAATGCTGAACCTACCTTCTTCCGTGCCATACCCAGTGTACGGCGGCGGCGCGGGCTTTTTGTGTTCCTTGGGCAGGTTCTCGTGGTACATGGGCGGGTCAAGCTCCAAGCCCCACGTGTGCTGGTAGTACTCGCGCGTGTACTCGTCGGCGTCGACGAGCCGGACGGGCCGGCTGAACACCGTGATCACGGCACCAACATAGAGGTCTTCTTGGTTGTAATAGGCCTCGCGGCCCGTGGGTTCTTCGACGCCGCGCGCTTGCTCGTCGTGGATCGCGTCTTCCCACACTTTCAAGAGGCGGCAGCGGGAGAGGAGGAGCGGGAACGGGTCGCGGCCCGAATTGGGTTTCTGGACCTCCTTGATCTCGATCGTGTCGTCTTCGAGGAAAAAGTTGAGGCTGTACGACATCAAGTCGCCATAGAGCTTGTCGCGGTCGTCATATTCGCACTTGAAGTTGAGCACCTTGCGGCAATTTTCGAGGAATTGCTTCTTCTTCTGGCTCTGGAGCCCGTGGTTGCCCAACGTCGCCTCCATGAACGTCTTGAGTGCGCTGTTCTTTTTGCCGTAAAAATGACCTGGCTCGCCGCCGCACAATTTGGCGATTTCGTCCCGGCTGAGCGTGTACTCGTCCTTGGGGATGTCAATGTCGGGCGAGAGTTCCATCTCGTGCTGCTTGTAGTACGTGCGTGTCCATGCGTCGCAGCTGTAGAGCTTAAAGACACGGCCGTAGATGGGGAAATGCATGCCAACGTAGATGTCCGCCATGCGATAGTGCGTGCCGTTGGTTGGCTTGAAGAGCTTGCCTCGCTTGAGGAACGTGCCTTGGGGGAGACCGCTGTTGGCAACTTTGTTTTCGATGATTTCGATCGTCTCGTCTGTCAAATAGAAGAGGATCATGCTCTTTCGGAGCCGGAAGAGTTCGGCCGGGCTTTCGTCGACCGTCTCCTCGAAAAACGCAAAGAACCGAAGGACTTTGTTCACGTTCGCCGGTGCGAAGATGCTCTCTTCCTTGGTCGAGGTCAAGTCCGACCCAATCACATGCGCCTCCGTGTTGAATCGATCGGGGTCCCCGCGCTTGTCGGACCGCGTGGCCAAGATGCTGGGGATCTGAGGCAACGCGCTATCGATGCGCATCCCCTCCACGAGCTTGAACTTTTGCTGCTTCCCGGCATTCCCAACTTTGGCATGGTAGTTGCCGCGTCCAAGAATCGGGTTGCTCTTCTGGTACACCTGATCAGCCATCGCAGGAGAGGCGGCGGCAAGGCTGCGAAAAAGGCGGCGAACGCGAGATGAAGGGGTTTCGCGGCGGCGACCCGACTATTTTTAGGATCGGATTTCAAATGGACCAATCAGATACATGTATTCTCGTCAACCAATCCGACGTCGTATCCGGATAACTCACACTATTGATGCAATTTGGCCGGTCCGAAGGCACCCGCGGGCCGTTCGAATCGCATGAACTTGCTCGGGGAATATGTTGACGTGAGCGTTGGGGATCACCTTGTCAACGACGGCGACGATGCTGCGTTGCCACATGGGGGGAATGGAGCTGGCCGAGGAGATGGAGGCGAGTCGGCCCATGCATGGCGGTTGGAGAAGCGTCGGTCTAAATACGTCAAGGCGCGGCAGTTCCTCGAAGAAAAGTTCGCCGAAACGGGTGTCGAGTGCACCGTCCGATCGCTGGAAGGACTGACGTTCGCGACGTGGAAGGAATTCAACGACGTCTTGCAAGAGTACATGAAGGAGACGAACCAAGTCTACATCTCGCGTGATTCCAAGACGACGGCGCGCTACAACGCCGAGCAAGTGAAGCGCAAGGTCAAGAACTTTGTCCCAGTCCCCGTCGAGTTTTCCCACGCGCGCATCCGGTACGTCGACACACTCGAAGCGATTCGGAGATGCGCGTGTTGGTAGATTCGATTGCAAGCACTCGCATTCCAACATGTCCAAGAACATGAACTTGTTTGAGACCAAGACATCCGGCCCGACGAGCAAGGACACGGATGTCCACAACGACGACGACGCGGCCGCGGCGGCGGCCTTTCTCGCGGCAAACCCCAAGCGCAAGGCGCGGGATGGCGCCTTTTACAGTGCCTGCCCCGTGAAGATGCATGTACAGGTACACAAGACCGCCGCAACGCTCGACGTGTGGCGCGTCATTGTCACCAACCACGTACGTCGCTTGCAATCTCTTGTTGTGTTCACGCATGTGGCTTGTAGGTGCATGTGCACAACCACGACCTCGCCCAAGGCGGCGGCGTCCATGGCGACGCGGCGCACGAGATGCATCATCGCGCCACGACGGTCCCCGCGCGGTTGGACGACGCGAAGCGCAAACATGCCTTGGCGAGCCTCTTTTCCTTCTTCACGTCGTACCAAGCCCCGCGGTACGTCGTGTGGACTTTGTTTCGAGGCGTGATGACCGTGGCAGAGACGACGACGATTCGTTCCACCGACGCTACGCCGACATGTACACGTATATTTATCAAAGCCTCTGCGACGACAAGTGCACCGAGTCGGACGACGCCATGCAAGCGTTCAAGAAGTTACCCAAACCCACCACCATGCGCAAGGACAAGCGAATGAAAGGATTGCCGCCGCCGCCGCTCTTGCCGGTCTCGTCGTCGGCCATGATTCCACACGGGACGACGACACAGTACCACCTTTAAAAGCTAATGTGCACGGCTTCTTCGGGTGTGATGCGCCACGTGGTAAACTGAGAGACGCGTCACACCGACTATATCTCGGGAGAGACGTCGACGTACCCGTTTGAATTCGTCCATAAAACCCACCGATGGAATCGGAATGTCCTTGTGCGTGTGGCCATTGGGACACAACTGCCGCTCCTTGTCGCCCAGCTCGCCAATGTAAAATTGCTTGAGGTACCTTCATGAGTTCAAAGTCTGCTTCACCACCAATAAACCACATACCGAAAGGACGCCTTGGACGCATGATACACTTCAAACATCCCGACGCAGTCGACATTGAGCGCTTCCTTGGGAATCAATTCCGACCCGCCAGGGTGCTCGGGCAGCCACCGCGTAATGTCGAGCACCATCCCGTCCATGATGAGCCAAAACTCGTTTCCGACCAAATTGCGTTCGACCACGTAGTTGTACTTGATGGCTTGTTTCCGCACGCGCGATTCGAACTCACCCATTTTCATCTTGCAGAGGTCTTCGAGACCCTACCGTCAGAGGTTGTCAATCAATTGGCGAGTCGTCGGCACACCAACCTGGCAACCGACGGTGCGGGCAGCATGCAACAAGCCATCGGTAAAGTGCGGGTCGAATTGGAACGGTTCGTCGGGGTACAACGCAATGTGTTCGAGGTACAAGAGGACGCGATCAAACGTGAGGCAATCCACGTCAACGTGCACGACACTGTCCTTGTCCTTGTGAACGCCATGGCCTGCCATGACGGCCGACGTAAGCTTGATGCACGGCCAGAGCAGCTTCTTCTTGACGGGAAACATTTCGTCGTCGTTGGTCCACACATCAACCACGGAGCCCTTGAAGGACGGTGGCAACGACTCGGTAGTCGCAAGCTTGGTCAACTCGTACTCGTCGGCATCGGGGTTTTCCTTGATCAAATGGACTGTTGTCGTCGCGGCGTCCATGCGACCACGGTACACGTGTGGCATTGTAAATTCTGTTTCGTTTGGGTCGTGTCCCTCGAGATGGACGACGCGCAGAAAGAGCGCGACGCCGTTCACATGCAACACGACGCGTTCGTTCTCGGTGAGAATTTTGCCGTCACCGAGCTTGAGAAGCTGCGCCGTGACAGCTTCCGTGTCAATGACACACATCGCCGCTGCTGCACCGTCGTCTTCGTTGTCGGATGTCGATGGATCGAGCGGGCGAACTTCAAACGTAATGGAGGCCGCGATGGGATCCTGCGTCGAGTTGTACCAGCGCCACGTTGCTTCTTGGTCGTCGCACAATTCGAGGTTCACGAGTTGCTCGGCGCTGCACCAAATCGAATCCGCGGGCACGCCCTCGAGAAAACTCACTTGAGAGACAAACTGCGGGTACGTCCGGGGATAGACAAACAACGCCGACGACGACGGCGTCGCATGCGATGGATGGAGGTAGACGCAGAATGGCGTGTGGTGTTCATATAGCTGCGCGCGGAAGGTCTGCATGGGCGAGAGCGATGCCGATGCATTCTTGAGGAACGCGGCGTGCGATGGCAGACGAAGCTCGCCCGCTTGATTGTTGTTGGCAACCCACGGCATTGGAGGGCGATCGATTCGAGAAATGCAACGACATGGAAATGCGCGAATTGGTCGGATAGCATATCCGGATAACACCTTCAAGATCGAACATCTCGATATCTCCCGCCTCCCGCGGGCGCCGTCGGAGTTCGGACAGGCGCGGGGGGTTGATGGACAAAGTCGAATTGCTCGTCTTGAGGGAATGGAGATACTACGTCAAGGCCAAACAACACCGTCGGTACCAGATCCAGGTGGCTCAAGCATACTCCGAATTGGTTGGCTTGTATGCCGCCGTCGGCGCATTCAAGGTCCGAGAGCTTTGCTGTGGTTTCCATCATTCGCTTGTGTGTATAGAAGTGTCTGGCACGCCATACCCGCCGCCGCCGTCCACCGCGCTTCGACCTGTCTTGCTTTTACCGCTGGGTGCAGTACAGAGGTACGCCTGTCGACTATGTCCAAGTCATGACTTTGTTTCGTCAGATCGAGAGCGCCGTCGCACCATCCAACACATCATCGCATGCGGACATGCGAGAGCAACGATCCTCCATCGCATCTTCACGCAGTGGAAATACGAGCTGCAGATCCGACGATTCCGCTCCGTCCATGGCGTTCGCCAGCACTTTTTCCACTGGAGCACACTCGTGGTACCGTTATCATCTAGATGATTTCCCAAATTTTCGAAATAGACATCTACACCGCTGTCTCATCACATAACCCAATGCGCCACGCGACGGCTTCAAAATCGTATGGGGCTTGTTGTCCACGTCCCGGGTACACATCGAGCCGTCGTCCACACAGCCTTTAGGCGATGGCAGCGCCACATGAACATTGTTTCGCAGGTACATATATCCACAACATGACAAACGGCACCTCATCCCACCGACTCATCTAGCGCACACACATGCGGCGGTCTTTTGGGTCGTGGAAAGCCCACCATCGGTGGCTCGCATCCCGTCGCGACAGTCTTCTCCGACCCCTCCGCCGCTGGACCCAGCGCTGCATGCTGCAACAGTGGAAACGATTCGTCGACCGACAAAACTTCCTCCGTCTGAGCTACGCCCGATGCCGTGCCTGGCGCAACCACCGCCTTCTCAATCAGGCCTTGCGTGTGTGGCGGCAGCAGGGCGTCCGTCGCGCTCGGGCCGCGGCGCTTTCCCGACGCGTCCACCGCCGCACGGTGCACATGTGGTTTGTTGTGTGGGCCTACAGCACACGCCACAGCCGTTTGGTTGGTCTTTCTACGTGGCCGTGTTGACATGCACAATGTAGGTTCGATTGTGGCGCCAAGCCAAAGCGCTCGACACGACCCGTCGAGCGTGGCAAGCCTGGCGTGTGTTCTTGTATCGCGTACGCCACGTCGTGTCTGTTGTCATGACACCCACTGCGATATAGAGACTCGGCAAGTACACGGCCGACTGCTACTACGTGCAACGGGCTCGACAGCGGCATTTTGCAGCCTGGGCTCGACTTCCTGCTGTCCGACATGCCGCTCGAGAGCAGTGCATCTCTGTCGTCGCCTGCATGTGGTCTCATGTGTTGTAGATTGATCGAAGCGTACAACACGCGTATGCAGTGTGCCTTTTCGACGTGGCAACATACCCACGCGCTCCAAGACTCGACCAACAAGGCCAAGGAGGCGTCGTTCCACGTGCAACAGGGGGTACAAAGTGTCCACAAAGCGGTTGGCAATGGCATGACAATGACCATTAGATAGTTCGCTCGCAGCGATATTTTTTCTTGTGGGTCTTGGCTCTAGACAAGCCCTTCCGTGTGAGCGATCGTCATTTCCTCGCGCGTCGAGCTCGACGATCCGTTCGGCAATGGGCCGATTTCACATTCGCGCGTCGCACAGCACAAGCCGCGCGCGACACAGCATCCGTCTTCCGTACCCTCCAACTCTGTGCGCGATACTTTACGCACTGGGCCTTGCGCCCGAAGCACAAGTCCAAGCTGGCTCGCGCCAAGGTTAGTCCATCCATTGAACACTTTCGTGATGTTGTCTAGGACCACCGCTGCTTTCGTCTCCAGGCAACGGCGTGGACGCTATGGAGGAGGAACATGCAACGCAATGTTCATCTCGCTTGGACGGCGTCCAAAGCGCGGCAAGACAAAACGCGAGAGCGATACATGCGACTCGCACCATATACGAAACATGCGGGTACGTCGCACAAGGGTGAAGTTGGTTGAAGCTTGTCGCAGTGCGACGGCTCTTTGCCCACGGCCAGCTCCATTGGACGTGGTCGCGATGGTACGCATATGCCCGAGATACGCGCCAAAGACGCCAGCTTCTGCTCAAGGTGATTCGTGCCTCCATGTGTTGGATCATATCTCGATGTAGCATTTCCGCCTCTGGAAATACAATTACCTCTGTGCGAGATGCAATCTCCTCGGACAACATATGGGGTTTCCCCCGCCAAATCAAGCTGCGCTGGCCAAATTCCGACCAAAATTCGCATGGCACGTGTGAATGCCCACTTCAACACTTGGGCTCCCAACTGTGGTCGCTCGCAACCCAGCCGCCACCAGAACGACTGATCCGGGACGACGCCTAGTCAAAGACACTTGTATTGTCAATGCCACAAGCAAGTGGCATCTGCTTCCAGCGTAGCGTCTTTGGACGGTCAAGACGTTTCGTCGACACATTAACGCGTACACAAGCACATCGTATTCAGTCGTTTGGCAGGGAAAACCATCGTTCAACTTATTCAGGTCCCAATGCACCTGGCCCTCACAAGAGCGATGACATTTTTCACTCAATATCTATCCCGCCATCAAAGTTGGCGTTGGCTGTGCAGTCCCTCGCGTCTGCCGAATGCGATCGTACTCGCCCCCAAGTAGCTGATTGAGGATAAGCTCACTAGGACAAGTGCCACCAAGCATGTCATTTCTATTGCCCTTCGCATGATGCCTCAAGGCGGCGCCAAAGCCGCTGCCAAAGATCGATTTTGGAACAACACTTTGTGATAAGTGTTCGATATCCGGATATCCCGAACGCCATTGTTTTTGTCAATAACGTCTATACAAAAGGTTATATATTGGATCTCAACTATAAAAATAGGCCCGTTGAATGTAGAATCCGGATACGATCTGAAACTGCCGCGGGCGAGTAGAATGAGATCGCGAGAACGGACAGCACGTTTGGAAGAATGGCCGACGAATCCGTGCGGCATGCGCAAGTTGTGAACCCCGCGCACCAAATCCATCATCTGACCAGACACATGACCAAGGCCGTCGCGCTGAATGTCGACACGAAAATGCGCCATCGAACGCTCAGCTCCATCTCCAAGGCCGAGCGGACAAATTCAGAAGACACGACGCACGAGGACACCGACACACAGCATCGCCAAAGCAACAGCAGCAGCAGTAGCAGCAGCGATGCCGCAAGTTCGAATGAATCGTCGCCCAACAACTCACCCACGTCCCTCGTCTCGACGATGCCCCTCCCGCAGGATGGACGCGGCGGCGGTGCATCAACGCCGAAAGTGAGCCCGCCGCAAGCAATCCTTCGATCCCCGCCACCACGTCAACCAACGGCATCCCCCGAAGCGCTCTTGATGCCTGGCAAAGCCTTCCTTGAGAGCTTCTACTTGTTCCTCAAGCAACACGCCAAGTCGCTGCGCGTGCGCAACCCTCGTCTCCAAGTGCTCTTGAATCCGCCGTGTCTGCATTACCTCGAAGGGTGCTTCCACGCGATGCTCGAGGCATCATGGAACCCCGACTCGGGCGCCGTCCTGCAATGGCAGGCGCGGCGGGATGTCTCGTCCAAGGACGTGTCGTCATCGGTCCCTTCCTCAGCGCAAGGCATGTCCAAAACGAACCGAATGCTCAAGCTGGCAGGCTTTGTCTTGAATGTGATCGACGTCCGCATCGATGCCCTCCCAGACACGATCATGCCCCTGCCATCGCAGTGCAACTTAGCCATCTTTAGCTCGCTCCTCTACCTCACCGTGAGTGGCGTCGCGCGACCCGACCTCGTCAACCTTGAGTCGTTGCGCAAGCAGCTCGTCGAGCTGCACATTTCCAAGAGCTCGATCGCGGCGCCCCGCCTCGTGCTCGGCGAGACGCAGCCGTGGCCAGCGCTCAAAAGCCTCAGTTTGATCGACTGCGGCCTCCTCAAGCTGGACCCGAGCCTCGCCCTCGCGCCGAACGTGCACACGCTCAACGTGTCGGGCAACGACCTGCAGACGTTGTCGCATTTGGAAAACTGCGTCCACTTGGCCGTCGTCAACGTCAGCCGGAACCAACTCGCGTCCGTCGCGGGCGCGCACCGGTACTTGACCAACGTCGCGACCTTGGACGTGAGCTACAACCCATTGACGTCAACGGCCGGACTTGAAAAGATGTTTGGCCTGCACGCACTCGATTTGAGCCACACGGAGCTCCCGACCACGGGCGAAATCGCGTTCCTCGTTTCGCTGCCGCTCCTCCGCGAGCTCCACGTCGTCGGCAACCCCTTCTTTGACGTGCCGTACCGCACTCGTGTCCTCGAATTGCTCGGACGCGGCGTCGTGCTCGACGAGACACCGTGGACGTCCGACGAACTGGGGCTCTTTGACCGGCTCCACCACCCCACCATCGACACGCTGCACAGCCTCACGACGTCGTCGTCAACCGACGAGGGGATCACGCACGATCAAGACTTGGATGACAAGGGCGGCCCGTTTCAAGATTTAGGGCATCGGGTCGTGACCCTCCTCTCGCTGGCAGTCGACGAAGGCGTGACACGGTCCACTGCGCTCTGCGGCCTCTTGGTACGTCGCTCGTCTCGTATCCCTTGACATGGAGAGGTAGCTCCTCGCGCATGCATTGGCGCTTGCGATTTGGCCTCGGGATGCATGGAGTGACATGCGCGATACGTTTATGGCGTGGACTGTTGGCAGCATCGCGGCCGTCGTCGCCGTCGTCGCCATCCCAGTCTATGGCATTGTGTGGTTGGCGCAGTCGTCGGCCAAGCATAGCCGCGCCGCCGCGCGCCGTCCTCTCTCGCCACGGGTCGATCCGACCGTCCATCCTCTCGCGTCGTCCTCATGGCGTGTGTGTAGATGACGAAACAATTGAGTTTCAACGCCGACCACGACGCGTTTGACGATGGTGACCTGCCTGCCGCGTCGCTCGATGTCCTCTCGTCGTCGCTCGAAGTGCTCGTCGAGTGGGCCACCGAAATGCCGCTGCACGACTTTCTCACGATGGCCAGTGAAGCGACCAAGCTCCTTCGCTTCCTTGGCCCCATGGGCTCGTTTGCGCTTAAGACATGGGTCCGCGACGAAGCCATGCTCACGCGCGTGTGGACCGAGCGCCATCGCCGCGACTCGGACGTGTCGATGCAGCAGCTCGTACGCGACGACGACGCGCGTCATGACAAACAATCGTTTACGCGGTACCACGACTCTTCACAAAAAAGACTCACCACTGCCTAGGACTGTCTTGCGCATGGTGCCTGTGCTCATGTACCTCCGCAACCTCTGCTTGGAGATGGAAAAATCAGCCGACGCGACGCTTCAAGCGTGCGCATCGACGGCGTATGTGAATTCGATCGCCAAGCAACACAAACACGCGTGGCTTGTCCAAAAGGCTGTCCTCTCGGCCATCCAGCTGAGTCCTGTGACGCGGCAAGAGCTTTTGCTCATGTGGGACGTTGAAGACCTCGAACAGGATGCCGAGTTTAAGGAACAGCGACTCCATGCCTGTGGCCGCATGCTCGACATGGTCGTGGTAAGCTCCTCCAACTTTGGCCAATCTGCCAACCTTGATGTAGGTTCAATTGGCCAAACTCCGGGACGTGTACAACATCAAAGAGTAGTCTTTGATGTGCCTCTCAACCTTAATTAACATCGACTCTGCTTCTCCTTCGATCTTATTGCGAAGCGACGCGCGCTCGTCCAAGCGTCTTGAATCTCGAACATCGAGGCGCAACCAATCGCCATTTGTCGAACATTCCCATTCGAACACTTGCTCTTCTTCGATCTGTCGCTCTCCTGCCCATTTCTCGATTGTTGGCCATGGTGCGTGTGCAAATCGCTCTCTTTGCTCTTGTCGCGGCGGTGTGTGCGGCCCCGGCCCCCGCGCCGTGCGCCGACGCGCCGGCGGGTTGGAGCTCTGTCCTCGGCGGGCTCACCCAAGTCTCCGTCGACGCGACACAAGTGTGTGGCCTCAACGCGTTCGACAACTACAAAGTGTACTGCAGCCCCAAGAAACAACCCGCGCAGTGGTGGCAGATCGTGACAGTGAATCTCCAACAGCTTGCGATGAACTCGGGCGTTATCTACGGTGTCCGAAGCGGCGACAATGCGTTTGTCGTTGGCACAACCGATCCGTCCTGCCAGTGGACGACCGTCGCGACCCCGTTTGGCCAAGTCGCATCCGTCTCGTACGACGGCACGCTCGTCTGCGTCGCAAGCACCGCCGGTCGCGTCTACTGCGCCAAGAGCAAGGGCGGCTCGGCGGCGCTGACGTGGCAAGCTCTCGATGGCATCGTAACCACGTTGGCCGTCAATGGCGCCGTCCTCTACGGTGTCAACGCGCAAAACCAGCTCTACCAAGGCTCCGTGTCGGACGCGGCCTGCGCAAGTGGCTCGGCCAAGTGGGCGCTCGTGACCAACGTCAGCCTCAAGCAAGTTTCGTGGGACGGCGCGCGCGTGTGCGGGGTCACACCAACATCACAAGTCGTGTGCGCTGACACGCCACAAGGCTCGACGACGCCTACGTGGACCACCTTGCCTGGCGAATTGACTCAAGTGAGTATCTTCCAATCGTCGTTGTATGGCGTCGACGCCGCCGCCCATGTCTACTACAAGTTGATGCCACCGATTGGCGGCACCGCGCCCGTGCCGCCACCAGTGACGTCGCCGCCATCCCCGCCCCAGTACAAGGACTGGACGGTCGTGCCAACCCCCGGCAACAAGTTCATCGACGTTTCGTCGTGGGGCTCGACGGTGTGCGCCGTGGATTGCGTCAACAATATCTACTGCGGCGTGTGGGACCCCGTCGTGCCCATCACGTGGACCAAGTTGTCAGGGTCGTTGCTCCAGCTCGTCGTCTATGACCGCGGGGTGTTTGGCGTCGACTATAAGGCCAACTTGCGGTACACGGCGTCGACGACACCCACCGGCATCCCCACGTGGACGCAGTTTACCAACCTCTGGAAGTCTATCTCGTACGACGGGAGCCAGCTCTGCGGCATCGACAGCACCGGTCGCGTCGCGTGCGCGGCCCAAGACGCTGCCAGCCTCAAGACCATCCAAACGTATCCAACATGGACGACGCTCGAGAAGAAACTCAACCAGGTCGTGGTCAACAAGGGCACGCTCTTTGGCTTGGACACGATCAACAAGCAGCTCGTGACGGGCTCCTCCAAGAACCTCGGTAGCGTGTCGTGGTCGACCATCGCCAACGCGCCCAATCTCGCCGAGATTTCCTACGACGGCCTCCGCCTCTGCGCCGTCAACGCCGACACGACCCAAGTCCAGTGCGCCGACGCCGCGTTGACGTCGTCGCCCAACTGGTATGCGTTTGCCGGCACGGGCATGAAGGCCATCTCGCTTCAACGCGAACATCTCTTTGCACTCACGGGCGACTACACGCTCCTCCATCATACGTTTGACACGGGCGACGACAACTGCTAGAGCCGCGCCAGTCGACACAAGCACCGCCGACGGTCTTGACGACGTCGTTTTTGCATAATACACTTGCTTTGCATGGACAAAAGCCTACGAGTTGGGTGGGTTTACTCTCTCGTCATGGACTAGCTTCTCTACCTTCAGTCGACGACAGCCAAGGTAGGGAGTGTTGAAGGACTCCGAACGACTGCACACAGCACGTTGCAAGGGCGCGAGATGCTTGCTCCTGTGGAGGTCGATATATTTTGGAGACACGCATTTGACAGCAGAGTGAAGTCGGCGACAAGTTGTGATGTAAAGACAATGAAATGAAATGATCGCGAGTTCACACATCGACCGTCTCTGGGTGCTTCGAGAGTGTATGCGTCGTATGGTTGTTGGATTTTTGACCGGATATCTTATCCGGATATATGTGATTACCCACCACATGGCGTTCTGTCTGAAGGAGGAGCGGAATCTCATTCTCTCCCAATTTCAAAGCGGCTCCAGCATGATGCACACCCCCGCCGTCATCGCCGCGCTTCTCCTTGTGTCCTTCCTTCACGGGGATGTATCAGCAAAGTCGACAGGTCCATATCTCTCTGTCCGCGACCACAACAAGGACAAGAACGCGTCCAAGTGGCCGACTCGGACCGTCTACCTCACGCCAGACGCACAAAACACACCGCTTGACGCGGCCGTCGCGCATCTTCGGCCCCCGCCGCCACGTGTTCCACCCATCTTTGACATCTTTGTCGGCATTTCCGCGTTCCGCGACGGTTGGCGGTGTGGCCAGACCCTCCTCACGGCGTTCGCCCGCGCCGATCACCCCGACCGCGTCCGCTTTGGCGTTGTCGACCAAGTGCACGCGAGTGACGAGACATGCATCGACTCGTACTGCAAGATGGCGATGGAGAAATGGACGAACGACACGCGCTGCCGCCACCGCGACCAAATCAAGATCGACCAGCGTGCAGCCGACGAGTCGCGCGGCCCGACGTTGGCGCGGCATTTTCAGCAGCGGCTCGTGGGGGACGAGGAATTCTGTCTCCAAGTTGATGCCCACAGTGCGTTCACGCGACATTGGGACAGCAGTCTTGTGGTGGACTGGACGGCCGCCGACAACGAAATGGCAATCCTGACCACGTACATCCACAACATTGCCAACCACATCAACGCCGACGGGACCAACAAATGTCCGGCCACGGTCGTCACGAGCCTTGAGTGTTGACGTCAACATTGTAGTGGCCTCGCAATCGACGCATCTCTGTCAGACCAAACGCGGCGGCAGCAACAACGTCCGTAACGTTGGCGCCGACCTGCTCTTCCATTCCAAGCGGCCACAGATGCAAGCATTGTGGGGCGCGGGCTTTTCCTTTGGCAAGTGCCACGCTGAGAAGCGCGTGCCCGTGGATTCGCACACACTGTGGATGTTTGACGGCGAGGAATTTCAACGATCGTCGCATCTCTGGACCTATGGCTACGACCTCTACTCGCCCACGCCGCATGGCATGATGGTATACCACAATTACACGGCCGTGCCAGCCAAGTACGTGTGTTTGGGACGGGGAGATATCCACGAATGACTTGGAGCAGGTTTTACCAACTGAGTGCCGCCACGTCCGCGGCGCGCGGGATCGAGCAAGAACGCGCCAACAACCGCGTGAAGTTCATGCTCCACATCCCGTTCCAAGGCCAAGTTGACGCCGAAGAGCTAGACGTCTATGGATACGGCCCCGTGCGATCAATCGACCAGTACTTGGACTTCGCAGGTGTTACATTTGCCCCCAATCAAGTGGACACGCAATCGTGCCACCAACTGCATTGGGTGCCGTACGCAAACCCTGAAGCCGTGGAAACGCTGTTGCCAGGGTGGAAAATGTTGCCGGTGGCCACCGAGCCAGCAGCAATTGTTGCTCACTTTCTACGACAAGACGTTGTGCAAAACGACCCTGTCTTTGTGGATGGCAGAAAGCCTTCGAACCAGGGCTCGCGTGGCGTCGCTGGTGTCGCTGGCTTTGTTGTTGTTGCTGGCCTTGTTGGTGGCATCTTTTATGCCACGCAGGATCGTGCCCGCCCGTCACAGCATACTTGATGGGGACACTTAATTTAATGAGGCATACCTGTTGTGTTTGTATAGCTTTGACCAAACTTGCAACGACGCAGTGCCACACAAATCTACCACGCGACCTTATGGGCTCCTCGTTGCATCGGGGCAATGGCGTCAACTGTATTTGCCGCGAGAAGCAAACCCGGAGCCGTTGAATAGACAGTACGTTGGACAATGCCATGCCCAACAAATGATCAAATTGAGGCCACTCTGGGACTGTCGCAGGTTTGTACAGCGTTGCTCAGTTGGTCATCCATGACACCATGCTCGCACAAACTGACATTGGAGACCATTCGTTGTGAGGGATTCCGAGGTCAGCTCGGTCGATGGCCAGCAGACGCCGCGCCGTCGTCGATGGCATAAGACTGTTGCGATCTGCGGCACATGTGCAAATATCCATTCGTCGTTGAGGAGCTTATCCACTTTCATGACCCGCTCACGGACGTCTTTTGAACAGTTTCGACGATCTAAAACAAAACCACAAAATGATCTGCGCTCGCTGTCTGTCCAATTAGTGTTCTCGAGCATGTACTGACCAAGAGACCAATGGGCGCGAATCAAACAATTCTAATGAGGGTCCGTGGATCTATGCTTCGGCAAACAGTGTGTAGGATCATGCGAGGCGATGGATGGTGTTCAAGTTGCAAGAGAATTCGTGTCGCGTTGATCGGATCAAGTATCCAAACACGTCGGGCGGTTGTGAATTTCGAAATTCTCGACTCAAGCTCCACAAGGTTTGAACAGAAAGCAGACGTGCTTAGACGTGCGTGCCGCCCATTAAATGGCCCCCTACTGCGCGTAGACTGTTGAAGCAATGTTTGTGACTCTGCTCGACACATGATACTGGTCGTCTATTCATTACACCCATTGGTGGCCCGACGAATACTTGTCTATGAAATCTCGGACGCCCGTGAGTCGCGCATAAATGTCGGGGACGCCACTGGCGCACGACGCGCCAAAGCTGGCGTCGCCCACCAACACAAGCGCGCCGGTCACGGGCGACTGGACGAGAAGGGGCGCGCCCGCGTCGTTTTGGCACACGCCCGTGCCTGGCACGCCGCCCGCGCACATGTGCGAGGCTGTCATGTTCCACTTGTCAAAGTTGGAGTAGTTGCTTGCGCGAATGCGTGTCTGGCAGTCACTGTCGCTCAGCACCGACGCATTCGCTTGGAGCAGCGTGGTCGTGAAGGTCGGATTTGGGATCGACGTGTTGTTCTGGCCCCACCCGAGGACGGTGGCCGGAGTGTCGGGCACGATGTAGTCCTTCCCGAGCGCAATGGGGGTCTTGGTGGATGGCGTCGAGAGCTTGAGGATGGCCACGTCGTATTGTTGACCGACGCTCGTGCCCATGGGCGAGTACGGAATGAAGCCCGGGTGCAATGTGTAGCTGGCCACAGTGACGTTGTCGACGTGATCGCCCGTGCCCAAAGACGAGCGAGACCCAATCGTCACGTAAAAGACGTCCGGCGTGAAGCGGTAAAAGGAAAAGCACTGCGCCGCCGTGAGGACATACTGGGGAGCGATCAACGTGCCCGCGCAGTAGGCCGCGCGGCCAGGGACCGAGCGGATGCCAGCCATCCAAGGAAACACCGCGTCTGGCTTGGGTGCTGTCCCGCCGACAACGCGGCCATGGATGTGCGTGGCGACGTCGGCGGCCACAGAGGTCGCGGCTACGAGGAGGCAGACAGCAGCGGAAGCGAGCGTGGTCTTCATAGAGACAAAGTCAAAGTGAGAGGCAATGAATTCTGTGTTGGGGGGGTTGTCTGTGCGTTCGCACGTCTACTTTTTTCAGGTTTGCGATGGGTCGTTAACCGGATGCCTTATCCGAACGTGTCGCAACGTTTCTGAACCAAACAGTAGTACAAATTTCGGTGGTATTTTGTTGATGTGATACGAATCGAAATGAACTGAATGTAAAATCCATTGTATTTACCTCAATATTTGATTTTACGCCAATTTATGTCGAAGTGACACTTGTTCTGATACTTTGATAGACCTCTACTGTTGAGCATGTTGCATTCAATTCGGCCTTCTCCATGACTAGGCAGTCTGTCGCGCTCCTGCGCAGCGACTATGCGCACAAGGAGAGCGCGCCCACCACGACCATCACATTCTACACGTCGTCTTCCTCTAGCTCTAACAGCGCTATCTCCCGTGGACGCGCCCATCTCCAACGCCGCGTCGACGCGATCGTCCAAGCGAACCCGTGGCTCACTGGCTCCATCACGAGCGACTGGCTGGGTCGGCTGACACTCGACTACGACAGCGTCACCCCCGACGTCATTCTTGTCGAAGCGAGCATGCAACCTGAACTTTCACATGATATGGACTACGACGCGCTCGTGGCCATGGTCCGGCCGCCCGTCGGCCGCGCCGACACCGACCCTCTGCTTCGCATGCGGTGGATCGAGATCTCCAAGACGCAAGCCGCGCTGGTCGTCTCGCTCTCGCGTCTCGCAGGCGACTCGCGCACACACTACCACCTCTGTGGCATGCTCAGCGCCGACGCGAGTGTCCGAGCCTTGACCCCAATCCGCCTGGCCAAGTTTGACGACGTGGTGGCAAGCCAAGGCGCGAACGGACGATTGAGACGGGCGTCGTCGACCGTTGGCTTTGTCATCAATGCGGTCCGGAAGCTTGTCGCGACGGCGCCCACGGTCACAACGACGCTGTGTCCACTCGACGCCGAGTGGTTGGCCCGGGAAAAGGCAATGTTTACGTCATCCCAGGACTCTCTCGACGACGACGTGGTTGCGTCGTGGTACTTTCGACAAACCCAATGCGATACTGGCGTCCTGGCCGTCGACTGTCGAGATTGCCTCGACGACGTGGACACGATTTCGATGGCTGGTAATTACGAGGGTTGGATCCCAGTCCAGCCAGATGATTACGCGACACCAGCCTTGATGCGCCACGCATTGACCACAGAGGCCCTACGACGCGTCCAGGCTACCGACTTGTCCTCCGTGATGACGGGCAATGGAGCAATGTTTACGTCCTTGGTAACGCTGTACGAACCCGCCACAATCCCCGACTGGACCATTATTGCGCACGTTCCTTGCTGGAGTTTTCCCGCGGGATGGACCGCCAAAGATGCGGCCATTTTATTTCAGCACACCCCATCGACATTCGGTCTCCTCATTGTGATGCAATCCGTGCCCGAAGTGCCTATCGACCCAACGAGCCCAGCAGCCGACGGCGCGACTCCACCCCATAAACCACAATAATGTTAACATGAATGGTACCTGGATACATCGTATATCAAACAACAATTGCTACGGCGATTGGCCACGTCGGGCGTTGGTCAACAATTTCCGCGCTGTCGAGTACAATTTTTTTCTCCGCAACTGGCTTTTGACCACGTAAATGGCCGGCCTGTCGTCAACAAAAATGGAAGTGGCGTCGTCGTGACGAATTGAGCTGAACCATGCCTGCCGCTTCATGTTGTCTCCGAAAAGCAACGAATATCCGTTCAAGATATTCGAATCATTGTGTGCGTCCTCGATGAAACCTACAAATAACATCGTCGATTCGAATGATTGAGATATCCAACGGCCGCTACCCGCCACACCACTTTTCAACAACAGCGGTCCTTCCCACAGCAGCCATGACTTTCTACGTTGCAACATGCCTCTTCCTCGTTGCCGCCACGAGCATGGACGTCACCGACGCTACAATCTATCGACCACTTGACCACCATCGAATCGTCGGAGGTACTCCAGCCTCGGACTTTGGCTTTCCTTGGATGGCTGGCATCCGAACGACTCCGACTGGCAATGCGTCCTGCGCTGGCACCTTGATCGCTCCCAACTACATCCTCACGGCCGCGCAGTGCATGTCCTTTTACCGCTTCACCCCGCCCGTCTTTTACGTCGCCATTGGCTCGCCTTATCTCAACGGCACCGGCGCCGAGAACATCACCGTGACCGACTTCTGGATCCATCCGCAGTTCATTCCGTACCACCCCACTACATTTCGAGTGGGTTTGCAGTACGACGTCGCGATTCTCAAGCTCTCGACGCCATCATCCAAGACGCCGATTCGACTCGGCAGCGACCAAGTCCAAGCCAACACGCCCGCGTCTGTTTTGGGCTGGGGCGCCATCTCTCCCAATGACTCTGTCTTTTCGCCCATGTTGAAACAAGCCAAAGCCACAATCCTCGACGACAACGACTGCGAAGCCCGCATCCGTGCGAGCAACTACTCCAACTTTGACCAGTGGAACATCACGGCATCGCACGTCTGCGCCGGCGGCATCAAGGACACGGGCGTATGCCGAGGCGACGCTGGAGGGCCGCTCGTGGTGCAAAGTGCGGCGACAGGTGGGTTCGTCTTGGTGGGGGACGTGAGCTTTGGCGGTCCTTGTGCCAGTGGCATTCCTGACGTCTACGGCCGGCTCACAGGCGTTCGAGAGTTTATTGACCACCGCGTCTCGGGACATCAGTGGGTATCTCAAAATGCATCATAGATGTACACTTTTTTGTCGTGTGTACGAACGAGACATGTACTCGCACATTCGACTGGATTCTGAACTTGGGTTTTACAAGTTTTGATGTTACCGTGTTCGTTCTCCGTAGTTACTGCATGGACGAAGCCATGGTAAAAGCTGCCGTCACGAGGGCGCAGATTGTTTGTTCGGTTGGGATTGTTTGGGCGATCCCTTCTTTTGTCGGTCACTCAACGCACGTCCTTGTGTCAGTCCAAGGCGAGAGGCATATGCTGTACCCTGCCTCGATCGCATTGTATGTACAGTACCTTACTGCGCGATTCGTGTCGACAAATAAACGTGACATTGTGGTTCTTTCGCCACGTCAATTTTATATCCTGGGTGTGATACCTTGGCGCCAACGGCTTGTGACGGCGGGCCAATATTTGTGCATTCGTACCAGAAGACGACGCCTGGTTCGTGAATTTTTGACCCAAATGGCATGCGACGGCTCGGTGTCCTATTATTTCGCACTAGTCCTTGGTACAGCGACTCACCAGTCCACTTGGCGCAATCATTTTCAACGGACCAAATATTCGCGGGGCATAATTCTCGCAACGTCCACAAACATAGAAGAGATCGACGACGACGACTTGATGGTGCGGCTGGCAGGGGCTCGAGATTTGGTTCAAAAGAAACCCCGTACAGCATTTACACCTATGAGTCACAAATGTCCAATGGAGACTCTGCATTATTGTCCCAGAAGTGGCGTGGGAGCATGCTTCGATGCAACTGCCGTTTGGACACGTCCTGACGACAGTTACTTGAATAAGTGATATCCTCTATGAATTCATATCGATCCGAAAATTGGACATGTCCTCAACTTCAGTCACAAGGACAAATGACTGCAACCTCGCCTCCCACCGTCGTCACGCTCTTGCCGCACGAATGGTACCAGGGCTTTAACCCACCCATCACGAGCGTGACGTTTTACTCCGTCGATGATCTCAAGGCTCCAACCAGCACAGGTGACTCGGCTTTTGCATGCGCGAAAGCGCACCTCCAAGCTCGTATCAATGCCACCGTTCAACACAATCCATGGCTCACGGGGCGCATCCAGCGCAATTATTTTGGCCCAAGCACGCTCGAGTTTGACGCTGACGCCAAGTCGTTGCCTGTCGACGAGCGAACGATGCCGGAACTGTCGCGCAACGTTCCATATGAAACCCTCACGGCGACACTCGCCCATTTGCCACTGCCAACGGTCCAAGGCCCGATGCTCCGTGTCTACTGGATCAGTATATCAGCGTCGGAAGCTGCGCTGGTCTTTTCGCTTCTGCATGAAGCGGCCGATTTAGTCACGTACTACCGCCTCTATGGCATGCTCAACGGAGCGACATCGATTGTCTCGATGTCGCCTAACCGCTTCGCAGGGTTCCCCGACGCATCGAAGCTGGTCGTGCAGGATGGTATGGAGCAAATGGGCCGCGTGGCAGCTCTTTCGTTTCTATGCAACGCGATTCGTTCCCTTTTCTTTGGGGCAAAGCCGACAGTCGGCCTCCACACGATCAATCCTGCATTCATCGCCCACGAAAAAGCTCGCCACCAACAAACCGTGTCGACAAATGGACCTCCTTTTGTGACGACCAACGACATCTTGACCTCGTGGTTCTTTTCGACAACGCGCTGCGACGTGGGTCTCATGATGCTGAACCTCCGAAGTCGCATCCAAGGCTTGGACGCGACATACGCGGGGAATTACTCGACGTCAATTCCGTACCTGCCCGCGGATTACGCCACCCCGAGCTTGATTCGCCAATCGGTCACATCGACGTATCTACGACGGGCCCTGTCGGGGGCCTTGCCGTGGCTGTTTACGGGTTCAATCTCGTTGATTACGTCCTGGGTCACGCTGTACGAACCTGCGACAATCCCCCAGTGGTCCATGGACGAACACCTTCCGTTCAAACGGTTCGAGCGTGGACTCTCGTTTGCCAACTACGCCGTTGCCTTTCAACGCACAAAGTCGTCGATTGGCATCTTACTCGTGACGAAAACATTGGACGCAAGCGGAACCGAGGACTTGCTTTTGGGCGGCAAAACGTGATCGATATTGCATACTTTTGTTTCGAAGTGTGACTTGTTGACAGGAATTTTTGAATGTCATTTATCGTTGATGACATGTCCTCATGATCACTGGAGATGCCTCGCCCTCGTCACCTCGTCATGGTACCTCCCCTAACCCCCGAGGGGGTTAGGGGTTAGGTGTTCTGTATGGAAATCGCACGCGCCACCACCAAATTCGAGCAACAAGGCCTTGGCATCGACCATGAGCACAACCTCCAATTAAGGACACATGATTGATTAAACTTGATTTGGGATTCGAGAATCGAATGATCGAATTCTCAAAAGAAACACCAACTTCACCGTCACCGCATCAAATTTTATAGAGTACTTTAGAAGTGCATTGGAGATCTAACGACGCCCCTTGTGTCGACGGCACACGCGCTTTGGTGTTGGCATGCTTTGCTGGATCATTATATTGGCTCCACTTTTCTCTCAACCAATATCAAGTCATTACTATTCTATCCACAACTTCGTTATGGTTGGCCAGGGCAAACTACTTGACTCGGTCACATGATATCAAGTGCTCCGTGAGTATGTGGACAAGTTTGGTCCTGAACTGCATATGGATCATATGTCCCGCTGCCTCCACGATGACCAGGTTTGTCCGTGCACCACTCAATCGATCACTCAGTACCTTGGAATGACTCACAGGTATCAGTCGATCTTGCCCAGCCCCGAGAATCAAGATGGGGAAGCCTGCTTCTTGGATCTTCTGGAGATTCGCGCGGGACATGCGATGGTTCAGGACAGCCCTGTATTGCCCCCATGACCCCGTGGGCTTTTGATCGCCAATCTTGATGCGCGTCGAGTGAATAGCGTAAAGGGCATCCATGGTATCGTGTGCCAGGGCTAGGTACTCGGCAGGGTAGCTCACTTGTAATGCAGCCATCGTCTTGGCATGATGTGTTGGCTTGAGCAAGCAGCGAAAGATGGAAGCGTATGCTTTGACGTTGGACCATCCCGGCGCTGGGGCCTCGGAAAAGCCAGGCGTGGTCACAAGGAGTGCCAACGAACGGACGCGGGTCGGTGCGATCGCGCCAAGCTTCTGGGCGATCATACCGCCCATGCTACTGCACGGTGATCTCGGGTCGTGTAGTTGTTATCTAGTACCTGACGCCAGCCACGTGCACGCGGGGCCACATGAGATGATCCAAAAGCTGTAGTGTGTCCTGGGCCATCTGCGACGTGGTGTACGCACCACGGGGGCCATCTGTTCCGCCAGCACCACGGTTGTCGGGTGTGAGCACTTGAAATCGCTCCAAGTGGCCTGGCTTGCGATAAAACGCAGTGAGAAACAGCAGCCAGGCTTCTTTTTGAGCGCCGAGACCCATGAGCAGCACGAGTTTATCTGGTGCCGATGCGTTGCCGTGCAGAGCGTACTCGACGTGCAGTCCATTGGGCAACGTCACGGCCTTGATGGTCGAGTGTTCAGGGTACACAAAGGAGTCGACAACCGAGTGCACTAAATCTTCTCCTTGCGCGGACGTCCCCATCGTCGAAATATGTGGAAATGATTGATGCTACAATAACAAGTGACGATCGAATGCGTTGCCTGCTAACGTGTCAGTATGAGGGGCCAGTCGGGGCTGGACTCGTACCGGATGAACACTACTGGGTCCAATCATCATTCTCATTCTCCTTCTTGCCTGTTTTTCTGCATCTCCAACGCAAAAAGGTCAATCTCTGTCAACCCTCCAAACGCCCAAACGCCCAAACGCCCACGATGAAGGTTTCCGTTCCGATGTGTATGTTGAACAGAAATGGTTAGATAAATGATACAATTTCGATTTCGAAACCGATATTTGCGATGCTGGAAACAACCTGAATTCTACTTGTTTTAATTTAGCTTGTCTTTACACAATCTCCATTGCTTCAACAAGCCTCGTCACGGTGGCACGAGGCGAGATGAAACCAACGGGCCAGGCTCGCTCCTCGCCAAGGTAGCGGCTGCTCAAAGGTATACACCCAACCCCAGCTACGCTTCAGTGGGCGACAGACTGGCCGTCGTCGCTCGCAAGGCTTATACTACTCGGTTGTTTTGACAAGTATCGCATTTGTGCGTTCGTTCCTTCAACTGTGAAGTTTGCACATTCATTGAAACAACCACTTCTTAAAGTGGTTCCTTCCTTCAACTGTGAATTCTTTGTGGTGGGTGTATCCTCCTCAATTTTTGCTTCGCCATTGGGCTGGTCTCTCTGCGGTGGCGTTACTTGCTGCGTCCAAGACATACGTAGCTGCATGGAAGACGGGGCCAAACATTGTAGTCTACACTTGTCTGAGGCGTTTGCAAGGTACCGCGGATTTTGGTCAAAATCGACGACGAAGCAATGGTGGATGTCAAGCGAGTACAGTTATACCTATGGAAACATCGCAGAACAAACCACTTCTATGCATTCGATGGCGTCACTGAAAGTTGGAGCGTCAACTTTTCGAGTGTCGTTATGGCGGATGGTCGGAACTTTCTACCAAAAGGTCCGTGTCAGTGGTGCAAGGACACCGAGTCCCTTGAGATTAATCGATGACATTTAGGAACTCATGCTCTCAAAGTGTCCCAAACGACGTACTTGATTGGAATGCACCAGCAGCCGTCGAATTGATCTCGTGTGGCATTCTCTCGAGGTTCCGTTTCACGATGGATTGAAGGCAAAAAATTTGTTGGCACCACATTCATGTCGTCCCTGTTTGTTGTTCTTGCGTCGCCCATTATTCAACAATGTTCATTCCATATTTTGATTTTCCTTGTAGTTGAAGTCGCCATTCCTCGTGAAGGACACGTTCGAAATGAGCCCCCACTATCGTATCTCGTGCGGCATGGTGACTTTGTCACTCTTTGAGAGTGATTTTTTTGCTTCGATGCACTGTCGGACGCGCAGGAAAGATCGACACTCCATTTGGTCAACAAAAAATGTGGCAGGATTGGTTTCAAGGAGCAACTCAAATGTTTGTTCATCGATCGAAAGGGGAATGTCGCAGGTTCGTACGCCCAGGACGTAATCGGTGACGACATGCACGTCACGATGGACAGAAACAGCTCCGAATGAATCCGTCGCAGCCATCGATTGGCGCGCACCCGGTGTGCTCATGACACACCATGGAGCCCTTTGGCTTTGGCCACGACCATCTCGGCTTATCAAAGTACAAATAATACAGTATGGGAGGTTTCAGCTTCCCGCAAAGTACGATTTGACAATCCCCCATCCGGATTGTGCCCATTTATCCGGTATTTCTATTTCAAACACTTCAAGTTTCTCTGAAGAAACTCTGCCTGCCTCTGGTGGGTAGTAAATGCGATCGCATTCTCATGGCAGCGACCACCACGACTGTGAAACTGCTCACGTGTGAACACTTTGTTCAGCTCTACACGAATGCCATCTCTACCATCACGTATTACTCCACGACTGAGCCGTCTGACTCTGGATCCCCTGCGTCTGCCCATCTCCAAGCCCGCGTCGACGCCATCGTTCAAGCAAACCCATGGCTCGCGGGTCGCGTCGTCTCCAACTGGATTGGTCCTGTCTCTCTCGAATACGACACGACCGGCCATGCGTCCATTCCCGTCGAGACGGCATCCATGCCCACCCTCACACGGGACCTACCTTACGACGTCCTCATGACTGCCGTCGCCCCGCTGCAAGTGCGGCACAACCAACCTAGCCCGCTCTTCCGGGTGCATTGGATAACGATTTCATCGTCGCAAGCAGCCTTGTTCGTCTCGCTTTCGCATGTGGTCGGCGACGGCGCGACCTACTACCGCCTCTACGGCATGCTCAGCGCTAAGAGCCCCATCGTGGCCTTGTCCCCCGAGCGCAATCATGCCTTTGAAGACTTGGCCCGGGCAGCCATGAAAGGCGGGAATGACGCGCGTGACGTGGTTGAAAGCGCGGTCTTCATTTGTCACATGGTTCGTACTTACGTTTGGGATTCGGCGCCCACGTTTGGCCTCTACACCGTGTCCCCCGAGTGGATTGCGGCGCAAAAACTGTCTTCGTCGGACGCCGTTCCCTATGTCTCGACCAACGATGTGATTACGTCCTGGTTCTTCTCCGCCACCAAATGTGACATGGGTCTCATGTTTATCAACATTCGAGGTCGCGTTGCCGGGGTTGACGCCACGATGGCTGGCAATTACGAATCATTCGTAGGCTATCAACCCGAGGATTACGCAACGCCTGGTTTGATTCGCCAATCGCTGGCCACGAATGGCCTGCGACGGGTCCATTCAGGTCCGTTTCCGTCCATGGTGACGCGCACGTCGTCGATTCTTACGTCGTGGGCGACGTTGTACGAACCAGCGACCATCCCCGAGTGGACGATGGATGAGCACTTGCCGTGTTTTGACTACATGCCCGTGACCAACGCCGCCGTCACGTTCCAGCGCACCAGGACATCGCTTGGGCTGCTTCTCATGACGAGGACCATGTCGAATGTGGGCGATACCAACCCAGTATACTACCAAGGAACACCTCATTTCTAGGACTTCCCGTACTGTAAGGATGAAAACTCAACGCCACCGTTCATCCCAAATAAGTGAGCCAATGAAACTCTCGCTTGTCAACTGCGCCATCATCAGTGTTACCGAGCGAGCAAAAGGGGGTAGGGTAATGGTTCGCATGCCATGCATGTTTCAAGGCTCCATGGCATGGAGGTTATGCCATTGATATCACAATCCACTGAACCCCTGGTCGCGGAATGGACAGAGACGGAAACCAACCGCGACAGGGACGATATTAACGTATTCTTCCACAGTTCTGTCCAAAAGGTGTTCGAGTGCATGGCTGAACGAATGAAAAGTGTATACTCGACATCACTCAGTCTAGTGTGTTCCCGAGGTCAATCGCCCCACGCGCAAAGCTATAGTACTGCCACACAAACTTGATCCCATCGTGGCTGCGTCTAAAGTTGCCATAAAGATGACAGTGTAAAAGTGAGGACTCTTCCAGTTGCATGGCCAAGTCGTCGATATCGTCGTCGTCCGCAAGCTCACACTCTTTTTTTGGAACTCCAGCCCGTGTATCGCGGGCGAGAGCTTCACGAGGTCCAAACCAACTTGATTGGCACTGAGTTTCACCCATTCGAGCGTTGGGCAAGTAAAGATACTGGTGTGATCAATTCCAATTTAAGCAAATCCGCCTCGTCCCTCACAACGTCCTTGTCGGTGTTGTAATACGCCCACTCGCCTTGGTACACAATCTACACAATCTGGCGCTGACAATTTCCTCAACGACCTGATGAAAACCATCCGATCAAATGCCGAAACATCAGGGTCGAAAAGTTGTCATACAATCCTATTCTGCAAAACTCGGTGACGTTCGACGTTGAGAGTCTTATCAAAGACGGCCGGCGGGTCGACGTACTCGTTGTCCATCAAGTTCAAATTCAACCCAACCAAATGCTGCACCGTTTGGCAGGACCGGCAACAGCCAACTCACGCTAATGGAAGATAGATTTTGTGACAAATTGACTATTGCAACGCATTGGCCACTCGGGATTGTGATCTATAGCATAGCCTCTATGCCGTCGAGAGATTAAACCTTGAACTATGCTTTTTCAAGGGACTTCGACGATGGCATCGTTTTCTTGCGAGAGTTGACGGCATCTAGACGGGTGCAGCTATGTTGTTGGGATCTCGCAACTGTACACATTGCAAATGAAAGATTTGATTCATGTGCATCCCCACCAAGAGGACGGATATAGCACGTCGCGCTACGGATCAGGCCTGGGTGATATTTCACCCACATTGTGCGACATTGGTACAACTACTCCTTTGTGCTGTCGTGGATTATGCTTGGGTAATGATCAGCTCTCGCAACTCGTTCTAATCGCCATCGACGTCGTACATCGTGATACCCACAATTGAGAATTCGATCGACGTCTTTTGGTTGTAGGTACCGTTCGGTGGCCAAATCCTATTGGCCAAGAGGATCAAAAACTCAAAGTTGGAGCGCGACACCTGCCGCTGTTCCACGCAACCAGTCATGGCCCCCGGCATTCATTTTCCAATCTATAGCATGGCCAACACATCGACGTGTGACCCTGTGCGAGCCTACATCGGCCTTGAAATGTTGGAGCCATTGTGGACATCCTTCACGTCAGACGCATCAACATTCAACGTTGCGTTTGGGGGCACTCTTGGTGTCATCATGGTCGCTGCCGTCACATCCTCACTAGCCTGCGGCATCATGGATCTCCAACCATCGCTTCGCAAGTACAAAATCCAGTCCTCGAGTCTGCCCACCTTGGCTCGCTACGTTGATTGCCTCAAGCACATCGCAATCAACCAAATGGTCGTGCACGTCCCCTTGATATTGGCGGTTGTGGCCCTGTGGGGAGATCGCTCTACGTTTGCTGCCACCTTGCCTCTCCCGACGCTCTCGACCATTGCGCTCGAGTTTATCCTATTTATGCTTTGCGAAGATTTTCTCTTCTATTGGATGCACCGCCTCTTGCACTGGAAGCTCATCTACAAATATGTCCACAAAGGTATTGAATATCAAATGTGTGCAAGTTTT
>VJMH01006967.1:0-42070 GCA_009835185.1 Aphanomyces stellatus | reverse complement strand
GCCATTAAGTCACGCTGACGCACCAGGTTGCGCAACTCATTGGGACTTTTCGAGATCACAGGAAACAACTTCCGTCGAGTGCACGCGTCGAGTGCACGCGTCGAGTGCACGTTTATATGAGATTTACTATACTTCAATGAAACACTTAGTTGTAGATAAGAGGTTCTAACATGTATTCATTCCACAATTTCCTCTGCAGTGTTACACACAACCACGTACAGCCGCCCCGCGCTCCTCCACGGCGTCACGCCATCCGTCTCGATCAAGCTGCCCCCACCCGGCGAAGAATTCGTCGTCTACTGTTGACTGCCCCATCATGTCTCACTCGTCTCAAACGTTGTGCGCGTAGGTTGTCGCCATGAATCCCAACCTGCGGATTTGGCCACCATCTACTGCTTGGTGCGACCATCTATATCCAGTGCGATGTCAACACCTTGGTATAGGAGTGCGAAGACGCCATGTGCGCGTACTGCTTTGAGCGAGACCACAAGCGCAAGGCCTTTGCGGACCACGGGACGCTGCCCATCCACATGTGCACGCTCTGTTCCAAGCATACAGCCACTCGCGTGTGCGACCAAGTGCGTCGCCTTGGATCTAACAACGACGCGACGCTCCTCACGATGCCGCGTAGTGCAAAGACGGCCACGTGCCGTACTGCGACACGTGCTACCCACACTATCACCAGCGCTCGTTTGCCAGTCATTCGTTCTCGCCGGTCGTGTACATGTGCATCGAATGCAACGTCAAAGTCGGGCGGTGGACATGCACAACGTGCAACGATCTCTACTGCAAAAAGGCACGTCGATCATTCGTTCGTTAGTCGTCACCACGTCGTCGTAGTGCTTTTCAACCTTTCATCGCAAGGGCCAGCGCCAAACCCATGAAATGCAAGCCGTGGGCTACGTCGCTGTGGAAGCCAAGGCCGCGCAAGACAAACGCGCGCGGGCAAAGGAACAGGCGGCCGCAGAAGCCCAGCGCGAGGCCGACGCTGCCGAAGCCGCGCGTGTCCTCGACGTGCAAAAGCAAGCGCTCGCGGCACTCATCATCCAAACCGCCTACCGATGTACGCGTCAGACACCTGCAGTCCTAAATGTGGAGTCTTGTAGCGATGCGCGATCGAGTCGCGGGGAAAGCCTACATGAAGATGGTCGAAGACCGTCCGCCGTCCTGCGTCTCATCTTCATGTAGGTCCGGCACACAACCCGCATGGTGCACCAGCGCATGAAAGACGACGCGATCCGAAGCGCCTTTACGTACAAGCTGCGCAAGGTCGTCGGCCTCGCGCCCATTTTGGCGTCAGACACGACCGAGGAAATCGACGCGGTGGTCCACCGAAAGGAACAGATCGTGACAGCGTTGGGGCTGGCCGTGTACGACCATACCAAAGGTGGGTGCCACGCGTGCCAATTGAGGGTGTCATTGGTTGTGTGGGCAGGGCCACCACCTTGGTGCACGTACAATGCCCGCGTCGAGGTCTTGGACGGCGACTTCAAATCGTACCACGCGACTGTGGTAACGCGCCACGTCATTTGGGTACACATGACATGCCCGCGTCACAGGTCTCGACAAACCAAGTCGTGGCACTCGGGGTCGTCCTTGTCCATGTGGCTGAAGCCAACAAGTCGGTCACGATCCCATTGAAGCACCTCAAGCCACTGGATGTGCCGCCATCGCCTTCCAAGGTCGCGCGCGTGGCCGAGTCGATCGGCACCGCGGCGCACAAGCTCCACATGAAGGTCCTCGACGGCGTCGAAGAGAAGCGGTTCGCTCTCAAGCTGCTCCACCACCGGACCGAGTTCAAGGATATTGAGGAATATGCGTGGATCGAGGCGCCGCCAGATCCGTCGGTCGTGCCGCCCCGACCCATGTGGTGGAACGTCGTCAACAACAGTGTGTCGCTATACTCGTGGACACGAGGGGTTGACCACGCGTAGGCAAGTCGTTGGTCAAGCCGAATGGGGTCAAGGCGATGGAGACGATGGACGCGGGCGCGCGCGACGACATGATGGTCCAAGTCACGGACGCGCACGAGAAGCTCGTCAAGTTGATGTCCCACTCGGACCGCGGCGCAACGAAGCGGTACGACCCTCGACGGGAAAATGTTATGATGCAAGTGATGGACACGTGTAGGCGAGGGAGCGTGGACACGGCGTTCAGCGCGCCACACACGCAGGCGATCGAAGAAGCAGTCTTTTGGCAAGACAGTTTATGGAGCCACGCACGGGTGGGGAAGAAGGCGCGGGAGCTCGTGAAGGAGCTCTCGACGGACGATTTGCGCAACTCGGTGAAACTACTCGCGCGCGTCAAAGGCGCGGCCGCCGACGAGGCGACGTGGGAGAAGGTTGTGCTCAAGTATTGCTCGCTCAAGAAGGCCGAGAAGAAGGAGATGTTGGTCGAGACCGCCGAGATGAGCGCCGCGGATGCGATGGCCGTGCTGTGGAGCATGGTCGATTCAAAGGCAAAAGATGCGAAAGACGACGAAGCAGGATAAGAGACAAGGCAGCGAAACTCTGCTTGGCTTGGGAAGCACATGCGAGAGGATGATGGGTCGGTCAGCCAAGATAGTGGTCCTGGACGGCGGGAGAGAGTTGTCTGGAGACAACCACCGCTGTTTGCCACCATGCGAGAGGTCCGACCGACCAGTCGAGGGAGAGGGCGCTGCGGCGTGCGTGTGACATGGAGCACTTCGCTGGTACTCACACGCGGTGCATATCAACACATGCCAGTCCTCTCGCGCGACTTGGGCGTGACGGAAGTGGAGAGCCACGGCTTTGACTGCCGCGCGGCGACGGCGCATGCAGCTGGTCGTCCGCCGCAGCCGCTGTTGCGATTCTGAAATGGTGGATTGGGTTTAGCCCAATGTCCCAAAGTTTAGCAGAACAGATCGTTCGTTTTTTGGACGACACAAGAGGCGATGGATTGCCATTGCTGCGAACAAGAATAGCTGCCAAGGACATTTACCACACGGCATAGTCGGGTGAACATGCAAGGGTGAAAGCGACCTCGCTTGATCTGATTAGAGTCCCGTGGTGTCTGCACAGCCTTGATTTATCCCACGTGGCTACTCGTGGGATTAACCGCACCACGTGCGACACGTCTCGTTTCAGTACGTTGCAGCAAGTGAGACACGATTTCGCATATCTGGGTGTCGGCGGCGGCAACTGTTACATACGGTCGTTCATTGGTTTATAATCAACCAATCGTCGACCGTGATACAAATATCCACCAATGACAAACAAGTTCAACGGCTGAAACTCAAATTAAGAACGTCAGTGGGACATCAGAAGCCAGCATCGAAAATTGATGGTGATTGGGACAACGGTTCAACGCCATGGAAGAACGATCATTCTTGGATTTGCCCCCGCCACGACAGTTGAGCACCATGCAACAGGCGCACCAACCCACCACCGTGAAGGAAACGTCCTCCCCCACCACGACCCCCCGTCGATGTGGCCTCAAGCGAAAGGCCGCGGCCCCCCTGAAGCGTGTCAGTTTCTCCGTCGTCACAGAATACGTTTTCCGCGTCGGCCACGGCCCGTGCGCGATTCCCCACGACAATGTTCCTGGGGTTGGCCTTGATGGTCCTGCCATCGGCGTCGAGACCAAGTTCATCCAAGACAAACCGAGCCACCTCATGATGTACACCCGACGAGACCGTATCTGCCTCCTCCGCCGCGCGGGGTACTCGATCGACGACTTGAACTTTCAGAGCAAGGAACTCCAAGAGGTTCAAAAGTCCCGCATGGAAACCGTCGACGAATACGTCAAGGAGAAGCGCGAACAAATGGCGCAGGAAACCCGAGACCGCATGGATCTCTCGCGTCTCCTTTGTTAGAGATATTATTAATCCAGTTAGGCTTTAGACAAACCCCTCCACTATGATCGCCCTTTCCAATGTGTACCTTGAGACAAAGGTTCCAGCGACGCCGCGTTGACACTACCACCTCCTTCCTGCCCGCTTTCAACGTCCTCGATGGACCACATCTCACAATATTGAGCACTTCAATCGACGAGATTTGAAGTTGGCCATATTTTTCCATATTGGAAGATCAACCTCGTCGAGGTGTTGACGTTCACATCCCCTTGAAGCAAAGACGATGCGACACTCAGAAGATCGGGTTTTACCCAAAATGTAGGCAAAAATGACCAACGAAACTGGCCATGTCAAATTGAACACCTTCATCAGACTATGCAATTCAAGGCGTAGGATTTTGCCCAAACTGGGATAAACCTCAAATACCATGTGTTCAGCCATTTTTTCGAAAGAGTGAAAATATATCCAAAATCCGCCCAATTTGCTCCAAAATGTGCCACGAGATGCCGGATAAATACAACATTATCCGTCCACCCACGTCGGCTGCTGTTTTCTCGACCGCGTTGGCGGCTCCTCTACTTCGCCACGTGAATCTGGGACTGGTACCAGCACCACGTGCTGCTCCTTGATGTTGTGCACTCTCTGTCGCGGTTGTGTGAGAGAAGAACGTGCTCGGTCGTTCTTCGACTTGCTCCTCGACGCGCGCCGCGATGCCCAACTCGTCCCATGTTTCGTCCATGAGCGGGTCCACGACGACTTTTGTCGATGCGACGTCCGCGCTCGTGACGCTTCTCGACAACTGCACGGGCGATGGCCGGTATGCCGTCGAATGGACAAAGATCAAGGAGAAGGGGCCGGCGCTCCAACTTTTCAAAGCCGTGCGACCACCGCAGGCCACGCCCGGCTTTGACCTGCACGGCGTGCTGGACACGACCGCCACGATCGCCGAGATGCGCGCGTTCTTCACACCGCGCCTCACGTCCAATTTTAAGGCCATGATGAAGCTGCTCCATGGCGCCGACTTTGTCGACGGCGCTGTCATGTCCTCGAGCACGATCGGCACGTCGTCATCGTCGTCGTCTTCGTCGACGGGACCGCCCGCGCGTGACGACGATCTCTTTACGAGCGTGACGTGGTGCGCGCTCAAGTCACCATCTCTCCTCGCCAAGGACAAGAGCCTCAGCATGCACGCGTCCGTCCGCGTCTTCAACAAGCCGTCGGCGCACACGCGGACCTTGGTCTACGTGACGACGCCGACGGCGACGCCGCCGCCGTCATTCCCGCACACGTACGCGCCAATCCAGTGGACGTTTGGCGTCGTTGTGGAGGAAATGGCGCCATCGTCGCTGCGCATCTCGTGCCGCTGCTCAGGAGGCGACCCGTCGCTCCTCGCGCTCGCGACGCGCGTCGTGTGGAACACCCTCAAGAACCTCCCGCATGCGATGGCGACGCTCGGCCACACCAAGGGCAAGGTGCTTGTGTCCCAATCGCAATGGATCAAGGACGAGTATCGGCGTGAGTGCAACCAATGCCGCGCCGACTTTACGACGTTTCGACGCCGCCACCACTGTCGCACGTGCGGCGAAATCGTCTGTTCGTCGTGCTCGTCGATCCACGTGGCAGCGTTGGCGCGCGGACCGATGAAAATCCGCATGTGCGCGACGTGTCTTGATGAGACGACGCACTCGCGCCACAGCGTGATGACACAAGGCAGCTCCGTGGACGGGCGGCGTAGCCCCCCCGAGAGCGACCACTCGTTCAGCCTCATGCGGCTCGCCGACACGATTGGCGGCGCCGCCCGCGACGCTATCCCCGACGACGACGAGATGTTTGCCGACCATGGCGCGTACCATCGAGCCACAATCAGTTAATGCACATATAATCCAACGTTAGTATTTAGACGATTCTTTCAGGAGCGTGCGGCTGGCGAGGAACATGGCATGAAACAAGGCCACATGGACTCGGCAAGGGGGGGGTCAGAAGTCGACACCATGCCAGTGTTGTGACTCGTGGCACCATCCATGAGATATTTTTCTCGAGTTTGAGTGCTTCCATCGCGCTGCAGGTGACATTGGAGAACATCAATTTGAGCACCAAGGGAGGCGAGGCGGGCTATGAGGGGCATAGCCAACTTGAGTCCTTGGCAGACTGCGTGTGCCCTGGCGCCGTGTTGCCCCCAGCTTTGCAGTTCAACAAATTTGCCATGGCTCGCAAGTTGATGAGGCCTGCACTCTGCGACCCCTTCTCGGTCACTGCGGTGTGTCTTGGTCTCCAAATTACAGCGCAATGAACGATACATGCACATACGTGAGTTGGCCACTCCACGATTGGACCACGGGAACGCAGTGACTCGAAGCCTGAGATAAATAGAGGAGTGGCTATACTTTGAAACTACTTGGTCAACTTGAACGTTGGCCATCACCGTCGAGCATCGATCAAGTGGGTTTGGTGGTGGGGGAAGTCGTTTCTTCGCCACGGGAAGCCCCCCCAGCGACAAACTGGAGATGTTTCATGAGACCATCTTGACGAATACAACCAAGTACATTGGTTTGCTGCATACGTTTACACTTTTGTGATACAGTCATGCGACAGCGCAGGACGACACTGTAGTTGTGGCGTCGTGACTGTCGTGCAGTATGTGAGGGTTGTTCACAGCCACCCAATAACAGTATGGTCGAGCTCAGTGTGTCGATTTGGGTACGTGGGTGCCATCCCTCCATCGAGACACAGTGACTTTTGCATCTCTCGGACTTGCAAGCATATTCCTTCGGGCATGCCTCGAAGGATTCGACACTCGTTCATGAGCAGAAGACCACATCGCCTTTGACGGGAGTCCCTACGCGGGTGTCAATCTATGAGACGGCAAGTTTGAAGGGGCTGCTGTTGCCGCGGGAAGAAATGGCCGCGGATATTTGTGTTGGATTCAAGTTTTGTTTTGTTGCATTCATCTCCATCTGCTTCGTTCGCCGCCGATGTTGTTCCAAGGTGATTATTCCTAGTCGAGTCTCCAGGTCAAGCTTGTCCCCCATTGCACGGCCACATACGTCCCCACTTCATCCGGCTCACGAGTGCACCCGACCCCCCAAATTTGAACCTCCTTTCTTGGCTTCCATGTTGCCCTTCAAGGACAATAACGATTATAGCAATAGTGATTGTTGCGACCACCAACCCCACCCATACAAGTATCTCGCCACCATCTTGCATAGACATGCGACATGCGTGATCCACAACCGTCTGTCGTCGGACGGACAGTACCCTCATGTCAAGTCCAGGAACCGCGGCATGGCGGCGCTTGTTTCTGGGAGAGGACTGTCGCGCGGCTGATCGGTGCATAGACCCACGTCGGTCGGTGCAATTAAGACACCTCGCCACCTTGACGTGGCTTTGTCGCAGTCAACTGGGCATGAGTTGTTCTGCATGCACGAGGTTGGGGTGATGAATTGCCCTGGTGGGTCATCAATTGCCTTATCCAAGCACACTGACAAACTCGAAGCAGAAGACAGGTTCGCACAGGCTGTTTTGACAGCCTGATGTGCCCCGCTTCTTAAATGAAGCGGGGCACACGAGTGAAACCAGCGACATACATCAAAGCGATAACCAACTTGCCAAGCATATAATTTGAGACGTTGTCCTTTGTCTTGTAACTATCGCTAATCTTCACAGTGGAACACAATTGGGCATTTCATTCATTCACTTTGGGCCGGTACAACCATTGACATACTTTTTAAGGGAAATAAGAACTGAAAAGTGCAATAATATCACCTGGTCTGTGCCTCAAGGCAGTTCGCAACGGTGGCACTGGGGCGAATCGGCGTCGACTCGGTTGCAGCTGTTGGCGCCGTGGGTTTCAAGCGTCGGTGGCGTGTGCCGAGGAAGCAAAAACAAGTGGATTCACTCACCTCCACAAAAGCTCCGCCTGCATCCATGATGTCATTGCCCAATTTGACTCCATCGCTCCGGATGATCCAGCCCACGGCGTACTCGTCGGCGCCATTGCCCCTCGACGGGGACCTCCTCTCGTTCATTGACGACACCATCTCTCTCTTCCCATCCAAGGAGGCCACCACCCATGCGACGACCCGTTCCGCCGCCTCATCATGCCAGTCGTCGCCGCGCTCCGCCACGGACCACGACCACAGCGACGATGGCGGCAGTTGCAGCAGCAGCAGCACAACCACCGCCGCCGTCACCCTCGAGAAGGGCGAGAAGCGCAAGCAGCAAATCCGGGAAGCCTCGCGCCGGTGCCGCATCAAACAACGCACTGAAGTCATGTTTCTCCGCGCCCGCGTCATGGAACTGGAAGCCCAATGCAACAGTACTAACCCCAACGACCCAGGGCAGCTCGTCGTCGATCGCCGGGCCGTGGCAGCTGCCCAGCAACTGCAGCAGCAAGAGCAACGGATTGCTGAGCTTGAACAAGCCAATGCGGCGCTGACGCAGCAACTGAGCGAGAATCAACAGCTCCTCGCCACGATTCGCGAACTTGTCAAGCTACAGTAGTCGAGAGAGATTGCGACGGGCGGAGGTCGATGGAAGCCGCCGCCTGGCGAATCGTGAATGGGATTTATTATTTATGACGCCGTTGAGAAATGTGTTGCGAGCTGCGTCCAGGACGACGTGTGTGTGGCGCGGCAATGTGCATGTGGTCGTGTGTAAATGTCGTATTCAAAATGTGTGCGAGTGGCGTGGATGACGTGGATTTGTCAAGACACTCTCGTGGCATGAGACAGGACAGTGTGGCAATGAATCTGTGGACACGGGCGACACATTTTGGTTGGCCGAAAGACGAGGGGTCAATGGGAAACTTGAACTGGCGGGTACACGGCATACGCTCGCGATGGAGACAGCCTCTCCGACCGAAAGGCGACTGCGCCGCAGTCGTCCGCCAAGTAGCATCTGAAGTGCATGGCAGCAGATAGGAATGGGCGCAAAAAGGCAGCGGCTTGGGCCATGCACCTTGCCCGATAGGCCACGCACCCCCCCTCGTTGAAGATGCAACGAAGATACCTTGTCCCAAGGTAGCAACTACGACGCACTGCCAAGGGCGCTCTTGCCTGGGTAAATTCCCCCTACAGGAGCATTGACCTGGTGGTGTCGAGTTTGGGTGCTCTGGCTGCTCACACCAAGAGTGCACCCGGGAGGTTCATTTCAGGGGAGAATTGCATACCATATACTGTGATAGCAAGTGTTCGTTGAAGTTTTGTCGAACAGTTTTGTTTGCCCCAGGTGAATTGCCAAAGTCCTGAGCAGATGATGCGAGGTGACTCGGTCGTTCCGTGTAGACAGGAGAAGGAAAGTTCAGTGTTGAGACAACAGTCTTGCATTGCATCTACTACTCCGAAGTATTCAATTGGTCAGCGCGACATGCGCATCCAGGCGAACGAAGTACGCTGCCTTGCGGAGGATGTTGCATCTTTGTCAAAATGAGGATTTGAACCTGAAGTTTCTTTATGCTGACGTATGGGCCAATCGAATCGCACAACCATCACTCTGCGACCAATCACAATCCATCTTGTTTCTGGCGGCGGCGTTCGATTGCGACTTGCGTGCATCGATGGCGGCCAAGCGGTACCAGACCATGTCTCTCTCTTCTGTTTGTGACGATGGTGGTATAGCGCAGCGAGCAAAGTCGTGCTCTCGGGCATCCAGCCCACGGGCGTCCCGCATCTCGGTAACTACTGCGGCGCAGTCTCGAAATGGGTCGCCTTACAAGCTGTCGAGCCCGAGGACGTGCGGTCACTCTACAGCATCGTCGACTTGCATGCGATCACGCTTCCGTACGAGACGTCCAAACTCCAGGACAACATCCACGGCCTCTTGGCATCGCTCCTCGGATGCGGCCTCGACCCAAAGAAGAGCATCCTGTTCAAGCAGTCGGACGTGCGCGAGCACACCGAGCTCGCGTGGCTGCTCTCGTGCATTACGCCGCTCTCGTGGATGCAGCGCATGACGCAATTCAAGCAAAAGAGCCAAAAGAACGAATCCGACGCCGTCTCCCTCGGGTGCATCTCGCTCTCCTACTCGTCCACTGATGCCTCCAGTAGCCTCTTGTCGTACCCGGCGCTCATGGCCGCCGACGTCCTCCTTTACAAAGCAACGCATGTGCCCGTGGGCGACGACCAGCAGCAGCACTTGGAACTCGCTCGCATGATCGCCACGACCTTCAACGATCGCTTCCAGCCACATTTGTTTCCCAAGCCGATTCCCGTCCGAGGTACCGACGATTGTCGACAGATGCAACCAATCACACGCGTGTGTCTAGACGATCCAAACGACGCCCTCGTCCGAATCATGAGTCTGCGGGAACCCACCGAGAAAATGAGCAAGTCAGATCCGTCCCACAACAGCCGCATCGACTTGACTGGTGCGACGACGATGCCAACGATCCCCTGTGGATTCCATTCATGTGTAGATGCCCCCGACCTCATTGCCAAGAAGATTCGCAAGGCGCAGAGCGACGCCATCCACGGCATTTTCTACAACAAAGTCGAGCGCCCTGGCATTTCGAATCTCATGAGCATCTTGAGCGCCGTGACCGACCAAAGCGTGGCATCCATTGAAGCCGAGTACGGAGTACGTCCAGTGCACTATCGAACTTACCTAACATTGGATGCAGAGCTACCAAACGGGCAAGTTCAAGCAAGTGGTGGCCGATGCAGTCGTGGCCAAGTCGACTCCAACTCGTCAGGACAGGACACTGACGCCACACATGTAGGATTGGACCCATTGGCGAACGCATCCAAATGTACCAACAAGACCGCGCCTACCTCGATGGGGTGCTCAAAGAAGGCGGTGACAATGCCCGCGCCATTGCCGCCGACACGATGGCCGAGGTCAAGGCTGCCATGGGCCTCTAAGACACTCAAGATGAAGCGTCTATGTAGTATTAGAGGTAGTCTAGGACGACCAGAACGAGAGCCACCGAGACTGCTTTTGCTGCCGATGGGCCATTTCGCGCTCGTCTTCGAATCGTACGACCGTGGCGGCCGCTGCGTCCAGTTGGGTCTTGAGCACCGTCAAGTGATCGTCCATCTCCCGCATCTGATGTTCGAGGCGACGGAAGCGCATGTCGATGTCCGTCTGCTTCTGCAAGTCCCGCTCGTTCGCCTTGCGTTCCTTCTCCTTGCTGCTCTTGTTGCTTCGGTCGTACTCGTACGCCGCGACGGCCAGCGCGACCGAGAAGATGAGCACTTCGCCGAGAAAGTCGGCACCCTTCTCGACGGCCTGGTCTGCCGGCAGCTCCTTGATCTTGACGGACTTTGAGTGCACCTGCCCTTGCATGCCCATTTGTATCTGCCAGGCGGCCCGATTCTGGTGCTGCCCCACAGAGTGGCAGATCGAATTCAACCACGGCTGCGTCTTTGCATTGGTTTTCAGAGCCTTCGCCACAGGTTTTGTCAGTGTCCGGAGCAAAAGCCCGCCGACTTTGAAGAACGGGATCGCAACCATCGGCCGCCGCTCGTGTCGCCGATGATGTGGGCGCTCCCAATTGTGGGTCCTCGGGTGTTGTCGTCCCTGCGAAACCCTCGGAAACAATATGTATTATATTTCGAAGGTTATTCAAAAATACCGGATATGCTTCACCGGATAGGAGAAACGTAAATGAGAACGATCGATGCAAATGTTGTTTTCATTTGAATATATGTATAGAAGAAAGGTATTGATATAGTTTTATATTTCGGAACACACCTCTTGAGATTTGATATCTTGCGTCAGACTCAATATCCCAAGTATCGGCGGCAGCAGGACCATCGTCCGCTTCATGAGCTGCCTGGATGCGGCAAAGAAAGCGCTTGTCGGGCATGGCACTTGTGGGAGGATGAGAGGAGGTTCCACGTACGTCGGGGCCTCCGTCTGTCCAAAGGAATGGTTGAAAAGGCTATGCGATATGCAAGAAGTGGTGCCTCGAATTCCTTGGCGAGATTCCGTTGGTGCAAAGCATTGCTTCTCGCGTGCACATCATTCCCGTTGCTTATTCGCCTTGTGGACAGTGCCCTGCGGAGCTGCAGACCGTATCGTCTAGAGGCGAAACTGGCGACGAAACAGCACGGAAATCATTTGTCCTGGAGAAGGTGTGACGACTTGGCTGCCACAGGAGGGAGCGTCCAAGTCTGTGGAAGGCCACGCCGCGCCATTATTCGCTTGGCATTGTCTCCAGCGGCGTCACGTCGCCGTCGGAAAAGGAAGTGGGTGCTGCGGCGGGTGACAAAAAGAGAAAAATATGTACTTCGAAGTATGCATTTTTCGTACCACAATAAAAATGTATAAAAAGTACCGATCCAAGGTTTGAACGTCGAGATCGGCACACAATTCATCGTCCACGCAGGCATGAACGCAACGACGAGGAGGAGCTACCCGCGGATAGAGTTCACGCAGGACGTCTACGAGAAGCACGTGCGCAACATGGAGCGCATTGCGGCATTAGCGCTTGATGGACGGAGCGGATGGGACAAGGCAACCGCGACGCACGCGCACGGGTGGTCGCCGCTCGCCGAGCACATGGGGTGGGAGATCCTCTCGCTGCAACAACACGCGGGCGTGCACGAGTACCTCTGCCTCGGTACGATGCAGACATCGATCGAAGCCCTCCAAGAAGCGTTCTACGTCAAAAACACGTACGAGTTGCGCGCGGTCGGCGCCGTCTTGTACGAGGACGCGATCGCTGACGCCGCGCTTCTGAATGTAACGCATCCGCGCACGGACGAAGACCCGGGGCAATTCTTTGGCGTCAAGTACCTCAAGTTGATCGTCCAGGTCGTAAACGAAGAAGACCAGGAGCAAGAATACATCTACTTGGAGGTACATAGATCGGAAGCTCCCATCCTACGACATGGACGGACTAGTTTTCAGGCACGCGATACGACGCCCATGGTCGCAAAACGTTCTTTGTCATCTCGGACCCAGTCTCGATCCGGCCCCATGACGTCGCCACGTCATCGCACCACGCGGCGTTGTCGTCCGGCGAGCGCTGTTCGTGCGTCAAGTTGTACCGCGAGGCCCCTGACGGCACGGTCCAAGTGACGATCCGCACCAAGCTGGAGCCTGGGGTGGCGGCGCCAAGTCCGTTGACTTGGATCGATCTAATACATCTCATCGCTTCCGTAGAGGCCAAGAAGGCGATGCCTCACCACCATCTCCATGGCACAACGTCCGTCGTCACGACCTCCAAGGCATCGTCGGCCAACCACTTGGTCTTTTGGAAGAGCATGGGTCTCTTTATTCCGTCCGGCCTGTCGAAAGATTTGCTTGGCGTGAGTCGCGAGGCATGCGCCGCCGAAGCGCGCCGGTTGACCACGGGCCCGTTTGCATCCTCGTGGGCACATGGCAGGTTTGTTGGTCCTGCGTCGTCGTCATGTCGTCGTGGCAAATATATATGCGTAGCAAATGCCACGTCTGTTTCAAAACGTTCAACGTCTTCAAGCGCAAACACCACTGCCGTCGCTGTGGCTCGGTCTCTCTCGTCGTGCCACGTCATGTGCCTCACAACGACTCTCTATCTAGTCCATGTGCGGGGCGTGCTCGGTGCCGTTGCACTGCGTCGACCGCCCGACAAAATCACGGACCAGCCACGCGCTCACGGTGGAAAAGTTTTGCAAGACGTGTTTTGTCCAAGCCAAGGGCCTCGCGGCGCGGCCGTCATCGTCGTTGTCGTCGTCGTCGACGATGTCATCGACCAACAACAACACGATCCCCGATTGGGACGCACCGCGACTGCCGTCGGACGCGGTCGCGTATTTGCATTCGCCCCACCGCGGCGCCCACGGCGAATGTACCGTGCCTGACCTCTCGATACCTGACCACTCGTACTAGTCTTTTTCCTCCAAAGCAATCAAAGCAGCAGCAGCAGAAGCGGTAGCAGCTATAGCGAGTCTCTCTCCCACAGCGAGAGCAGCTCCGTCTCGTATCCGCCGTCCATGATCCACGAGCCGACGCCACCCTTGCGCGAGTATGCACCCGGCCGCCGCGCGCCTGCTTGTTTCTCCATGACGCTCTTGACCGACGATGCGCTCAAGTTGGACAAGTCGCTCGATCATCCCAAGGGTCGTCTCCCGACACGCGCCCCGCCGCCGCCATCGCATTGCTATCCCAATGAGGACGCGGCGTTTGACGATGCCTTGCTCGCCGAGCACTTTCGGACGTTGATGTTGAGTTCCAAGCCGAGGGAACCACAACAACCACAACCTGAGCCCTCGTCGTCGTCGGACGCGCGGCGGCCTGGCGGGATGCGCCCGATGCCGAGGCAGCGATATTGAATTATGCTGAACTTGTAACGTCGCTGTCGTTTCATTGGCTGGTTTTATATCTTGAACAGTCACGTCGGCGAAAGATCCAAATTTTCACTCGGTCACAGGCGGGGGCAGACGCTGTTCTCGCGTGTATTAATTCCCCCACGATGGCGTCGACGACGGCTCGACGCTACCCAACGGTCAACTTGACCGCCGACGCGAGCTTCCGCCTCCAAGCCAAGATGGAAGGGATGCTCGAGGGGGAGCTACAAGCAAACATGACCAAGGCGTCGGTCCACCGCGGGTACCACGTCGTGAGCGACACCAATGGCTGGAGCATCTTCCATCGTGAGATGCCGTCGTCGACAAGTCACGAGTATGTCGCGTTTGGCATGCTCAAGACGTCCCTCGTCTCGATCGTGGACGCCTTGTTCGCCAAGGACTCGTTTGAGTTCCGCTCCGTCGCCGCTCTCGTCTACCAGAGCCACTTGGTTGACGCAACTTTGCTGGACATCGTCCATGACCGCACCGACGCGAACCGCAAGCAGTTCTTTGGCGTGAAATACCTCCGCCTCAATGCGCCGACGATCGACACCAAGGAAAGCCACAAGGAATTTCTCTACGTCGAGGTGGACATGATGATGGATCGTCGACGACATATACTCACAAAGCTGTAGATGAGTGGCATGTGCCAAGACGCCGACGGGCGACCGGTGCTCTATGTGGTCACGACCCCGCTGACCAACACTCGCGTGCACACAAACGTTGGCAGCGTCAAATTGTACCGCGCGCGCGCGCCGTTGGTCGTAGACGTCATCTCGCGCGCGACGTTGCACATGGCTCGTACGTAGACGTCGAAACTGATATGTGCTCCGTCTCATGATAGATAGATACAAGTAGTGGTGGCGAGAGCCACGGCTCGATGCACGTGGCGGTGACGCACGCGCAGAGTCAAGGCCACCTCATGTACTGGAAGGCTATGAACGTTTTCATCCCACGCGCGCTGGCCAAGGACTTTGTCCCGCTCTCGCACGAAGCCGCGCTGCCCGAGATGCGGCGCTTGGCCACGGGCCCCTTTGCGCAGGCATGGGGCCACAGCGCGTACGATGACACGGGCGTTTCGACGACGACGACGTTGATTTGATGTAGGCGGTGCGTGACGTGCCAGAAAAAGTTTCACCTCTTGCGTGCCAAGCATCATTGCCGCCACTGTGGCTGGGTACGTCAACACCGTGAACACGTCATGAGGATATCTGTCCAGAGCATGTGCGGCGCATGCAAGGTGCTCCTCCCGTGCGTCGATCGGTCGAACGAAGGCACAGTGTCCGAGGAAAAGTTTTGCAAGGCATGTGTCGTACAAGCCAAATTGGACGTGTCCCACGAGCCTCCGGCCTCCGAGACACACCGCGACCTGGACGCTTTTGAAGCGATTAGCCTCTACAGCCCCGAACGCAAGACCGAGGAGAACTGTACCATGCGTGTGGTATCCGTTGGGGTCTCACGTATCTTTCATAGTTGCCTTTGAGTTCCATCCCCGCCTCACGGACGAATCCAATCGTACGACTGCATTCTCTCTCGCGCGTGGCTAATCTTGGTGTGCTAGTGGGTTGCCACGACAACCAAACCGAGTTGGACATTGACGACTTAATGGCCATGCGGCATCGCCGATCGGCGCATCACGCAGCGACCCACCGCCCGCGCTTGATGTCGTCGTCGTCGGCCACCCATGGCAAAAAGCCAGCCGTGGACTCGGTGCACTCGATGATCCTCCTATATGACGCACCGCCATCACCGCCGACCAAGGCATCATGCAAGACCGACGCGAGCAACAACCAAATGGAGCTGCTCGCAGATTACGACGCCGCGTCGCTTCTCGGTGGGGTCTCAAAGGCGACCAACGACGACGAGCAACAGACAACCCCCGTCGTCCGTTCGTCGTCGATCGTGTTGGATCTTGCGCTCCAACGCTACTGAGATTTGGTTGTCCTGCATAAGCTCATACTGCATGTATCATATATTTTGGTTTCAACTGACCGTTTCACCCGAGTCGGTTTCAGCTGAAACGGCCACTGCCCGCCTTGCGATGTCATGAACAAGCTCGAGATCCAGCGCAAGTTCCCCGACCACTTTAAGGCCCTGGGTTATGACCTGCCCGACGACACGAGCGCGAAAAACACGCGGTGGCACCAGCCCGTGCTCCACTGCGACCACGAGTTTTGCTTCCTCACCTTGGCCGACATTGTCAATGACGTGCTCAAGAACATGGTCGAGCTCGTGCCTTCGCAGAGCTGCACGATGTACGTGTACGACAAGCGCAGCCGCATGCTTCTCACAAAGGCATCGACCAATTCGAAGCGACAGCTCGATGTCAAGTTTTCCCCTGCCATGGGCATTGCCGGGCGGTGCTTTTCCCGGAAAGCAGCGATTCACGTGGAAAAGCCTGGCCAAGTATCGTGTGTTCGTTCGTGTTGTTGATGACGAGGTGGTAGAACTCGCTGTTTGAGGCCAAGTCGGACGGCCGCGACAACAAATCGGCCGAGAGCATCTTGTGCGTCCCGTTGGTCGTCGACGACAAAGCTATTGGCCTCTTTCAGGTACGGGATGACGAGGCCGTGTCACGAGTCATGCATGATGTAGCTCGTCAACCGCGTGGCCGAGAAGCGAGACAAATTCGTCGACCTCGATCGGTACATGGAAGGCTTCAACAACCTCAAATTGAATGCCGAACACTTGGGTGAATCGACCAACGAGAATGCATTCCGCGCGCGCGACATTGACACGCTCGTGGACTATGCAGCGCTGGTGGCCGTACGTTTTTGCTTGTCGTCTCGTCGCACGATCCCGAATTTGTCTAGGGAAGCATCCACTACAGCCTTCGCAAACTCGACGAAGCCGACCCGACGTTTGACCGAGGGAGCAGTGTACGCCCAACTTTCCTCGCATCCAACCAACTCGCATGCATTTAAGGCGATGGATCTACTCAACATGCTCAACGGCAAGATCCACGGCTCGCCCAGCTTCGACAGTATGCCGCCCGTGCTGGAGCGGCAAGCGTCGATTCCGCTTCCCGAAGCCGCCCCCGCACGGCCACGCGAGCCATCGACGAAACAAATGCTCCGGGGCAACACAAACCGCAAATCTCGACCGATCATCATCCCCCGAGCGCCGACCAATATTAAAGAGCGACTGGTCAAGGTACTTCACTTTGTGCTAGCCGCTAGCGTGTCCACCTTGGCTCTAGGCAGCCATCAAGTGCCAGGCGTGGGGTCGAGGTTGGCTCGTACGGAAACAACACCTCCTCGAGCGGCTGCGCATCCAAAAGGCCGCGCAACACGAACTGCGACACACGAGAGCGTTGCATATTCAACGAACGTTCCGCGGCATGGTCGGGCGAACACGAACCAAGCGGATTCGGACCGCGATCAAAGTCGTCGGATATGCGGTCCTGAACTACGCCCAGCGCAACAAAGGTACCACTCGATCGTTGGCAGAGGTCGACTGAGGCCTGCCAACAGCCCCGGGAGAGAGAAAGACGGTGGGGTCGCCGCGGACGCGCAAAATGTGGGCGCAAACATCGACGCGGCTGCTCTCAGACAACGGCAAAGCCAAGGCGCGCAAGGCCACCAACATCCAAAAGGTGTTTCGGGGGCACAAGGCGCGGTCGGAAATCAAACAAGAGTTTGGCGCGTCCAACCCGGCCAAGGTGTTTCGCAGTTTTATCAAACTACAGGCGCGCTTCAAGGGACGCCTCGTTCGAAAGCTCATCGAGAAACACACGATCCTCCATGCGACCGCGCAAAAGACCACGCCTCCGCCGTTTGCGATCGTTCGCATGGTGCGTCATCACGTCGTCTGTGTCTCGGTCGCTGAACGAACGTCGTCGGATTGTAGCGATCCAACAACGAAGTGCCGCCGCTCCAACGCCCCGCGTACCCGCGCTGCCACATCGGTGTCAACCCATACTTGGTTCTCCGACGCGGCCAACTCCCTGACCTCGTGCCTCTCTTTGACACGCTTCGCATCAACCAAGAGAATTGGTCGTCCCCCAAAGCCTCAGCCCACACCCGGCAATCCCCTCGCCGAGGAACCGTCCCAGCCATGCCACTTTCGCCCCTCGACGGACTCTGCTCGAGGCGACTCGTGGCAGCGGCTGAAACACCGCACCAACTACCCAATCTCGTCGCTCGGAGTGGCGCGCAGACGCCAGGCAAAGGCCAAGACAAGCGTCCATCCAACGCATTCCGTCTCGACGCGCGGCGGCCCCACCGAACGCGTACGTGGAGGGACGTCAAGTCCATGTCACAGTCTGTGGACATAGACCGCGTCTTGAAGGCCTCCCAACCGCCAGCTAGCAGCAACCCGTCGCCTTCCCACGGCCTCTACAACGAAACGCACTACCCGATCTTTCGCACCCAAGTCTTTTTCACAGCCGTGGGCGCGCCGCCGAAGATGTCCCGTGCAACTAAACACCACGAAGTCGCCGCGCACCGCCGCCTCGACCTGCAAACGAAACAAACGCCGTTTCTCTGCCTCGTCCACCACACTGAAGACGCCAAGCGCGAAGGCATCCGCAAAGCCCTTGAAGAGCTCAAGCAATACTACCAGAACCGCGTGGTCGTCGGACCCATCTCGCGCCGCAAGTCGATCAAGGAAGTCATGGACGAATGCCGTCACCTCGTCGGGACGCAGTCGGTCCTCCAACTCGTGCACCGCGTCAAGACGTCGCGAGGGATCGATTTGGACGCGCCGCTGCTGCATCCCGAGACGCTCAACGAAGAAGCCAGCGTGGGCGAAATGGACTCTGTCGACAGCCTCGCATTAGACTACCGGCCCGTGACGCCGATGCTCGCAGCGATCGAGTTGGTCCCGCCGTCCCATGCCCTTCAGCGGACGGATGTGGACGATCTCTGATGACGGTGTCGAGTCGGCACCGCGACGTGCATGCCTGACGATTCCGCTGCGTCGTTGTCAATATACAGCATCGACAAAACATCGTGATTGCGTTGCCGTCGTCGTTTTCGGTGCGAATCAACGATCGAGTGCTTTGCGGATCCGGATACATCCGGATAACGCGAGGGACCCGTGTGATTGGTGCATCGATTGGCAGTCGCTTGAAATGGATCCGTCGGCGGCGGCACCGACGGCAGGCGCGTCGATCAACGACGACAGCTGGGTGTCCAAGTCAAACTGGGTGCGCACAACGTCTGTCGTTGGTGACGAGAAGGGCAGCGCAGACAAGTTGTCCTTGCGCTACTTGGACGAGTTTGTCGGTGCCTTGACGTGCTCTGCCCAAATGCTAGAGTGGGGGCTCTTCCCAGATGCCAAGGAAGTGTCCGAGGTGCACGTGCCGCGCTCTCGACTATCTCATGTGTCAACACATAGACCATGGGCGTCTTCAACGCAATCCGCAAGCTTGGCCTCCAGCACAAGACCCGAGACCCCGCGCCAGGGCTGCGAGATGGCATTGTCGTCGTTGGCGACGGCATCACGCGTACGTTCGTCTCCCTCGTTGAGCATCAACATCCTCTAGCGCGCACGGCCGCCATGTTTGCCTACCGCACCAAGGGTTGGACGTGCTACAGCGTCGACCCGATTATGCAAGTGTCGTCGGTTCGTCACATCACCCAAATCTCTCACGAGGACTCGTCACGCAGGAAACCAAGCCGATGCCATGGGATGCGATGACCAACGTCGTGGCGATTGACCAAAAGATTGAAGACGTTTGCGAATGTTTCGATCGTTCGTTCGTTTCAACGCTGCGTCGTAGATTCGGATTCGACTCGACCGCGCGATCGTTGTCTTGGTCCACGCCCACGTGACGCTCGAGCAAGCGATGCTGGCCATCGACGCCAAATCAGTCGTGGCCGTTCTGACGTTGCCATGGTACTTGATCATGTCATCCGAGACCGTGTAGTATCCTCGTTGACGTAGCTGCAACTGGTACGGACGGCAAGAACGTCTCTTTGACCGGTAGGAACCCCCTGTCCAAATTTGACCTACTCACAAGCGCATCTTGTAGCTACCCCGACCTTGTCTACGACGACTTGAGTATTCTCTCGACACATCGCGAGGTATTGTTTTTGCGTCAACAAGTTGCCCTCGAGCTTGTGGTGATGACGTCATCCATCGTAGATCCGGCTCTGGTACGGACCGTCCGTCGCACCTCCGTCGTCGCGACAGCCACTTGTCCCGGGTGGCTGCGTTCCCAAGCACTACGTGGCGCCCGTGACCAAGCAATCCTCTGTCGACCGCTTCCTCTCGACGCTCCTCGATGTATCCGTGCCGCTTGGCGACATTGCCCTCACAGCGCTGGCACACCACTGCCACGAGTACTAAACGTGGCAAAATGAATGGTCACGGTGAACCACGTAGGCGGTTTGACGCGACGAGTCAGATTGTAATTGTGGGCGACCATCCGCCACTCGTGCACGCCCTTGACGGCGCTGGCTTCTCATCGATTCGCTCGATCGCGTCGGTGTCCGATGCTGCTGCGATGGCGGCGGCGGACGTGGTTCTCGACTGCGGACACTTGCATCATGCGCTCAACCGCACCGAGAAGACCAAAGCAGGGACACTCGTGGGTGAACTCTGCCTCTTTTGGCAATCCAAGCTCACGAGCAGCCCCGACGCAGCAGTCGTCCTGCTCTCAAGTCGACGCGTGCTTCGAAGCGCCAAGTTCCTCACACGGTGCGTGGTTTCTCTCTCAGACTTGTGCGGTGACAAGCATCAGGCCCGTGCTAGCGTGGAAGGTTGAAGCCACGGGTGGCACTCCCGAATTTATCTACCATTGCACCAAACCTACTGTCGTCGACGACCCGTAAGTCGACAGCCCGACAAGACATGTCGGCGACATTCATCGCATGGCATTTAGGACGACGATGAAGTGTCCTGCGTCGACTCCATTGGACATGCCGACGATGGACGCACTTCAGAGTAGCCTCGGCATGCAATTCAGCAGTCGGCAGGACGGAGACAACGGTGTGCAGCGCGCCCGTGGAACTGTCGTGCGGATGCAAACGCTCCACGCCAACCTCTCCTTTGTGGACCTCCAAGACGACGACAATCCAAAGGTCGCGCTGGTCCTCTTCCGTGCGGCGGCACTAGTTCAAACGCCATGGCCCTTGCCAGCAGCCCTCATGCACCACCTTTGTCAAGGTAGATTACGATTCGACAGAATGCGAGCTGAATGGATGGCCAGGAGACGTTTTGGAGGTCGTCGGGGCGATGGAAGTGACGAAAACGGGCTCGCAAGTGCTCGTGGCGTCGCATGTTCGTGTGATGCAGTGGGCGTCACGGGACACACTCGTGTATTACAACTACTAGACCCAAAGAAGATGACCACGACACTCTGTCCGCATTTGGTGGAGCTGCATTTGGATTTTCCTGGGAGACTACATGTATCGATGGACAAAGCGTTGATGATAATTTCCAGTCAATTCACATGACTAGCGCATGCCTGTCTGTTGACTTCAATTGGAGACAAATCTTGATGGTTTTACACGAATTTTATGCCTGCCAGATGAGAGACCATTCGTCATCCGAGACAACCGTCGCATGATGATGATCCGACACATATTCACTTTGATTGTCCATTGACTTGCCGAGCACCACTACACGGTGATACATAATTGCCCTTGAGGTTCTTGTTTGCACACGTATACTCTTACATTCCAAGATGGAGGCAGTAGCGCGCGGAACGAGCGCGGCGGTCGTGTCGGTGCTGTGGCTTACATCGGGACTGACATTCACTTCAAGCAACCACGGCGTCAACTGCTCGTCCAGGATAAAATCCAGGCCAAGCCATTCAAAGCCATGCTACTCTCGATAGATGAGTTGACGGAAATGTGATAGCATGAGTGTAAATACCCCGATGCGCTTCAATTTTGGCTGGACAGACTGAAGGGCTTCGACGCAGGCATGCTGCATTGCGGGTACCGTGTGGTTGTCCCATCGATCCCTTACTCCCAATTCACTACGATCGTCTCTTCGTCAACCCACGCTGGCATATTTCGTTGAGACACGGACCTCAAATGCAACTGAAAACGGTCGAGGCCCCACATGTTGCCTGGAATGTCGGGGTGGTCGGGCGCATCTCCCGTCTTTTGGATAGAATTGTTGCACAGATGCATGTATCTACGCCACATCCTGCCGTCAAGACCTTCCAAGGACAACATAGTACTTGTCATGGATGGCGTCGTCCGCCGCGAGCGAGTACGCCTTGGACGAAAACCGCAAGTAGCATTCGCGGTACCAATAGATCGTCAGCGGCGCCGTGGCTGTGACGAGGACCCATTGTCGAATGTCAAACTTGCGTCCCAAGATCAAGAATGGCCGCTCGACATATTGTTGGATGACGACAGCCTTGTCCTCATGTCCCGCTTTGAATGCCTCCAACTGCGCCCGCGAAGCAATCAGTTCAATCCCTACCGAGGCATTGCAGACACAAGAAAGAGGACGCTGCAACAAACCTCGTCCTTGGGAGAGCCCCGATGGTTTGGCGATCCAGATGTTCCGCGTCGAAATGAAGTGGAATTGCGGATCGCAGGCCTCCAAGTGCAGCAGGAGCGCGTCCAGCGATGGTGGATTCGAATGGATGCCGCCGCCGCCGCCGATCGAAGCGACAACGTCCGGCGCGGTCTCTCTCATTAACGTTCCTCGCGGCGCGACGGGATCGAGTTGGTTGACCCAGTCGCCGATGGCATCTGCATGGTCCTCGAGGAAGGCGTCCTCCATCTACACCGTGGACACCATTGGACGGTGGACGACGACAGAACGCCCACGTACAAGACAAAGGCCCGCGGCGCGCGCCTCTCTAGGTTTGTCGTTCAAGCGCTGGATTTCAAGCCCGATGGCGAGTGCCATTGGGAGCATGGCAGGATATGTGGAGGGGTTCTTGAGGACGAGGAGCGCTTGCGTGTAGAGAAACATGCGGAACCAGGTCTCGATGCTGGTTGTACTGCGAGGGTAGTACATAGCATGGCCTCGGCGTACCTCCAGATGACGCAACAGCTCGTGCTTTCGGCTGAGGAGGATGGCGTTCTCGAGGTGGTTGATCGTCTGATGGGGTTTGACAAACTTCCACTGGATCTTGACGTAGTTTGTATAGCGGAAGAGACATGTGGGGTACGTATGATGGGGACATGCCGTCCACCCCGCCTTCTCAAGGCACGCAGTCACATCGGGGAACTTGTCATCGACGACGAAGCCCCGCCGCTTGGACATGACAGGGAGGGCGCACCCGTTCAAAATCGAAAATCCCAAGTTTGGGACGGCGAGCACGACGACAAATTAAATCATATCATGGCACATTTAATGCAAGTAACTTTTTATTTGTATGGACTTGAATGATTTTTCGTTTTATTGAAATTCCTTTGTCGTATTTCCTGCATGATCATCCGGATATGGAATGTTTTAACCTCTATTTTGAATGATGATGTGATCCGTCCCAGGAGTCATCCGGATACTCACCCCGTTTGCATTTCCAGTGAACGAGACCATGGAGAGAAGCGAGCAATTGAACGCTGCAGGCAATGCGCTGTACAAGGAAGGACATTACGTGGAGGCGCGACAAGAGTATTCTTCGGCGATCCAGGCCCTTGAAGGAAACACGACCGCCGAGGCTGGCGCGCTCGTGAGTCGCATCTTGGCGAACCGAGCCCAAACCTTCCTCCAGGAGCGGGAATACGCGCTCGCGTTGAAGGACACCCAGGAAGCGCTCGACCGCGATCCGTCCAATGTCAAGGCCGCGATGCGTCAAATCGTGGCCTACGAGAACTTGGAGAAGTTCGAGACTGCCTTGCAGCACGTCCGGCACATGCTTGCGCACTCGTCGCTCGACGGCCCTACGCTGTCGTTTGCCATCTCGACCCAAACCCGCCTCAAGCGCAACTGCAAGACGGACGCTGCGGCCGCGAAGGCGCAAAAGTACGACGTTGGGAAGCTCGTCCACGACCAACAGTCGCTCCGCCTCAACTTTGGCAACATGCTTCCGTCCAAGCTGCCGCTGGACCACTGGATCGATGTCGTCCTCTTTGCCGCCAACGAATTTGGGCTATTCCAGCGCGGCTTGATCCATGCAGCCGTGCCAACGACATGCGAGTTCCACGTGCCGACGCCAGGGTACGAGCTGCACGTGGACCCGTCGCCGCTCGCGTTGGGCGTGAACGGCAAAGCCACGTTGCGCCTGCGAGTCGTCGCAACGACCGGCGCCGGTGCCACTGGCCTCCCCTCGGTCTCCATCCGCACGTCCTTGGCTAAGGGCTTCCAGCTCGACGATGTGCTTCCCGTGGTCTCGCTTCCGATCCAGCTCACGTCCGCCGACGGTGCCGTCGAGACGGCCGTGGACCCCTTGGGTATCCAATGCTGCCGCAGTGTCTGGGTCGACGGGGTTGACACGTTCATCAATCTGGCCGAATCGCCAGGCAACTTGGGTGCGCATGCATTTGCATTACCTTTGGTTGACATGTCGTAGGCATCGGTGGGAAGCTTTGGGACTCGAGCTTGATCCTAACGGCGTACCTTGCGGCGCACCCGACGATTGTGACAGGGCGCCGAGTGATTGAACTCGGCAGCGGCCTCGGCCTCGTCGGTCTCGCCTGCGCCTGCTTGGACGTCGCGTCCGTCGTGCTCACAGACATGGATGACGTCGTCCCACTCTTGGCGTACAACATCGAGCTCAATGGTCTTGGCGCGCGGGCGCACGTACAGCCGCTGTGTTGGGGCACGTCCGCGGCGCATCTCCGGCCGCCGTTCGATGTGGTCTTGCTCTCGGACGTCGTCTACGACCCCCACGGGTACGACCGATCAATGAAAGGATGCTCCTGGTCTGATCTTGTCCTGTAGATACAAACCCTTGATCAATTCCCTGCGGGAACTCGCGACGCCCGAGACGACCATCCTTATGGGGCACAGATCGCGGCACCCGCAAGAGAAGGACTTCTTCGACATGCTGCACCTTGAGTTCTCCCAGACAGAGATCCCGCTGGACGGCGCCGAGTGGTCGCATCCGTCGCGCATGACCGACGTCAAGCTCTTTTCGATTCGCAAACTAAAGCCGTAACGACGACAGATGTGCCATTTTGATTATCTCTCGCGCAGAAGCATGCAGAGCGTGCTCTGGATCGCGCCACGACCTACATTCTGTGCAAGTCATTTATTTTACTCGTTCAAGCAAAAATACTAGTGGTTTGTATACGCGCATGAAAAAATACGTTGAAGTGCGCGCATTTTGCGAGAGAGAGCTTCGAGTGCGCCACGCTTCTGAGGGCGCTCTCTCGTCGCACAAGCCTTGATGGAGCACATGGCGCTTCTACGACTGTCGTTCATTCAAATTCTGGCCCCGTAGGACCAGGCTGTCTGCCGCCGACTTCCACACTCTCACGGCAGCACGCATTATGGACGCGTTCACGGATCGATTCTTGGTCGTCAAGGTCAAGTGGAGCGGCAAGACCGAACGCATATTGGGTCTCCGACCATATACGTTTGCGACGATTGATCCGAAGAAGGGCAACATCTCGAACGAATGGTCCTACGAAGCTATCACGTCGCTTGAGATCTCGCACGACGACAAGAATGTACGCGGCACCTATCCTTCCTCATCCTCGGTCACATGGCCCGCACCATCCCACGTAGGAATTCACGATCAACATGTTTGGATTGAAGAAGAAAGCGCATTTGAAACTCCGCCACAAGTACCGCGCCGAAGTCCTGCAGGCGCTTTCCCGTGCGCGCGCGGCGTTCGCGATCGAAAAGCGCATGAAGAACGCCCACGTGCTGGCGAAACTCACGTCGTTTGACGCGCATGTCGAAACGTTTGCGATCTCGCCGAGCGAGGATCAACAGGGAGCAGTTCAGTGCACCTTGGTCGAGTGCGTCATCCAAGTTGGCGTCGACGCCGTCTACCAAATGGGTATCCTCCTCAATCCTCGTGAATGTGATTGGTCTCACCCTCGGCCCAGGCGGCACGAGCGACTATTTTCCGTACTTTGAACTGACCAAGATTCAATCGCTTGACATTGCCCAAGACGACCCATCCGTCCTCGCCATCCGCATGGCCGATCTCGCCACCATCTTCCACGTCCCGAGTCCCAACGACGTCGTTCGCGCCATCGTCGAAGCCGGCATGCATCATGACATTGCCGTGTCCGTGACCCGCGACATCACGGCCGCGATCCTCCAAGGCCAGCACGTGCACTTTACCGACGTCGACCCGGATGCAGTCTTGGTCACGTACGACATGCAGTACCCTGTCTCGACGGCCGAGGTTCCGACTTACACTTTTTGTTGTGTGTCTCATGGGGTCTCACATTAGGACGTGCAAAGTGGGTTCATCCTCCTCACGGACAACCATTTTGTCGAACAAGACCTCGCGCGACTCACGTCGTTTGCCCAACCACTCACAAAAGTCTACGAAATCGTCCGGTGCGCGTCCCTGTTGACCCTGAGTCTGAGTCTGATTCACACTGCAGGAACGAAACTAACGACGACGAATTTGAGATTGAGTTTGTGAGTGGTCTCCGTCGCACGTACTACACGGTCCACCGAGAAGCCATCATCGCCCATGTGCTCGAATCATGCTCGTCCCGCGGTACCCTCGTCCTCCTCACAAAGACGCGCACGATCAGCGGCGATCGCCTCTTCCTCCGCCGCATGATGCAAGCTCCCACCCCGTTGCCTGAAATGCTCTGGTTTCAAGTCAACTGGCTGCATCGCCTCGTGGGTGGCGACAAGAATCTCGAGAACGAGCTGACCAAGACGCCGTCCATCCTCCAGCAGTTCCGCAAGAAGAAGGTCGAGTCCCAGACGTCTCATGCCGACATGGTGCTCGACTTTAACGCAAATGTGCCGCTCTCGGGGTTGTCGCCCAAGGTCAAGGACGACGTGGCGCAAGGCACGGGCATGCTCGTGTCGGAGGTATGTCGCGACGACAGACCATCGTCTTGACATGTCGTAGATTCCATCGATGGTGCTCATCCAAAAGAGCAATATGGACGTCGTCGCGTCCTATTTGCAATGTCTCTACCGCATGGCCTCCAACCCGCTCAGCGCCAAGCAAGCAATCGACATGCTGGCGGTATGGTACACTTAAAACTTGTCATGATATACTTTGTAGCGCTCCGAGTACATGGATTCCCTCGCAGAAGTGCTCAAGCGCAACGATTTCAATGCGATTTATTGGCTCTTGGAGCTCATGTCGCGCTTGTTGCATGGCCAAGACCGCGTCCAAAGCCGCAAGGTACGACACCCATGAACAAATTGGTTGATCAAGGTGAATGGTCAGGTCTTCCTCTCTCACAATGGTTTCCTCACTGCCCTCCTTGCACTCTTTCAATCCCAAGGAGTAAGGCCATCGATGTCGCTGCTCACTAGTCTGATAATTTCATCCAGCACAACACGATCATCTTGGGTCGTCTTTGCCATGTCCTCGAAGCACTTCTCTCGTTCAACGTTCAGAACGTCGACCCGCTCTTCAACATTTTGCTCAGCCACGTGTCGATGCACTACGCCATGCTCGTGCGCACGCTCTTCCAGTTTGCGCCGCCGTCGACGGTCGAAGCATGCATCTGCATCCTCTACCACATGATCCACACGACCGTGCTCAGCTTCACCAAGACCCACGAAGCCACGTTCAAGCAATGGGACGCGCGCTTCTCGATGCAGAACCCCGAGCGCATGATCAAGCAATACCACAGCTTCCTCATGGCACATGACCCCCACCAGGTAGTTAAATCTACATGCGGCATGCGACCCACGGTGGCGACGATATAGGACTTGCGCAACCACACAAACCCGCTGGCGCTTCGCCTGCGCTATCGCTACCGCGCACAATTCCTCCAGCAATGGATGCACTCGCTCACAGGTGACTTTGACCTTGCGATCGAGTGCCTTGGCATCGACGCCGTCAAGTACGAAGGCTCCAAGATGACGCAATCGGGGCAGATTAAGAGCGCAATCTACGTCGTCCCGAGCGGTCTCGTCGTCACGACGCTGCATGGCAAGCGATCGCTTTATGACTTTGGGGTCCTCGAAGAGAACCTCGTGGGGTTTATGGCCGAAGACCCGTGCGGTCTCGTCTTTTCCATCAACCAACGCCATCGAATCGTCTATTCGTTTGAGCGGAGCGAAATCTTTGACCGCATGTACGAACTTTGATGTCGTCCCACGACTCCTCACGACGATGTGGTGTAGGCAATCGTTGGCCGGTCAGCTTGGCATCCAGCTCGAAATGGCGGGGCTGTACCAGAACAATGAAATTCAAACGATGAAGCCGACGGTCGAAGAGCTCGGTCTTGCACTCGTCGTCACATTTTCGCTCTTGCGCGTGGATATTGCGACAGAGGAACAGTAGGACCACTCCTCGTGACCAATGCTCTCATATGTGTGTGGCTAGGAAACCAAAGAAGCTCGCGCTGACCATGTCTGGCTTGATCGAATGCGATGATAACGGCAGCAACGTCCGACTGTGGAGTTTTGCGCATGTCCACCAGATCACACGACTCCAGCATCACAAGGAGCGGTTTGAAATCCAATTCAGCAGCGGCAAGTCGGTCTGGTACGTCCCCAAGCCCTCGTGCGATGTTTACTGTGGCGTAGGTACGATTCCGAGAAGCGAGACGTCATTTTGACGACGCTTTTGGACGCGTGCATGCACGACAAGAACGGCCAGACAGTCTCAAATGATCATGAGATGTGCATCGGCATGCACATCGCCCCCACGTCGCTCATCATGCCGCTCCTTCCGCGCTGCATCCTCCGAGCGCCCGCCGAGCATCAGTTTTACTTTGGCCAAGACGGCATGGGCATGTACTATTTGAGCAAGATTGCGCAATCGCGGGATACATTTGTCGAGTCGATTGAAGAGTTCAACTCGAACTGCAATGTCAGCCGCGACACGCAGCTGCATTTCACGAGTGACCCAGCGTGGATGCCACAGGTGGTCAAGGAGATGGCCGACACGGTACGTCGTCGTCGGCGTCGTTATGCCGATGTTGACGATATCGTTTGTTTGTTTGTAGCTCATGATGGCCTGCAAAACCCGCGACGCACGCCCAATCGTCGCGATCCTCCAGGCCTTTTGCTGGCTCCAACACGCCCACGTGAATGTCTTGGACATGCCTGGCTGCGGCCTGCTCGAAATTCTCCTCGCTGTCCACACGACCGAGAACGAAGCCGCCATCTTCTGGGCCATCACGCTTGTGCATGCGCTTTCGGAAGACGTAACGGGGTCCTCCAACGGCAAAGCGCAGGAAATGGCCAACAAGAAGCGCATCTTCATGAACACGCGGCTGGTGCAGCAGCTCATGCAAGCTTTTGACGATTCAATGCGCCGCCCTCTTTCGCTTCTCGCAGTCTCGATGCTCTTCGACTCGGTCTTTTGCTCGACCCGCGACTCAACCGACAACGTCCACTTTGGCGAACTCGTCCTCGCATTCGGAAAGATTTTTCCCCGCATTCTCAGCATCCTCTACAACATGCCCGTGGTCGGCACGTTCGAGGCCTGCGTCATGATCATCAAGACAGTCGTGGAAAACAGCGAAGGCTCGACGCGGCAAGCGATCTGCGACATGGCGCTGAATGGTGCGCGAGTTGGTATCCTCGCGTCGTGACATCTTGCTGTAGGTGGTCTCGTGCTTCGCCATTTTTACAAGGGCGTCTTCTCGCCAACCCCTGACCAGCGCTTTGTGCACCAATTCATTGCGTCTATTTGGATGACTGGGCATACAGCGTCGTTTGCGCTGATGTCACGCGTTCTCCCGTCGGGCTTTCTTCGCATCCTGTCGCATCCGTCGACCAAGAAAATGGTTCGTTGCGCTTCTTCTGCGGTGGTGCTCATCGACTCGTAGATGATGAATGCCTACGGCGACGGCTTCCGCTCCGACACATCCCTTCGCAACGGCTCCATGTACTCGCGGTCGTCGATCCAATTTGACGACGTCGAACCCACCGACTCGTCGCAGCTTGACTCGGCCGACCAGTTTAGTCTCCGGCTCTACCACCGCCTCGAGCGCTTCCCCACCGCAACGGAATTGGACATCCACGCGCGCAACCGTAAGGGCAACTACCCATCGGAAACGTCCCGGGACATGCACCTCCTCGCCCACTTGCTCTCGCATCCGTTTGCACTACCCGACTTGATCTGGAACCCTACAACGTCGCAAGAGCTCAAGTACGCGCTCGAGGAAGCGCTGTTGGAGCACGAAGAAATGGTTTCGCCCAATTACTTTACGCACATGGGCTTTGCATGGAACCATCCGTCGTTCCGCGTCGAGTATGTCAGCTTGGCCAAGGAAATCAAAGTCGGTCCATACTACCTCCGCATCCTCATGGACAATGTCCATGATGGCGTTGTCCTCTTGGACCCGCATGCCCAGCAACACAAGATTGCCTTTGTCGAAGTCGACATGGACAACTCGGCGCTTGATTTGGTCGGGTCCCGACGAGGCTTTGCTGAAATTGTGAGCCACTCGGTCGTCGAGATCGCCACGCACCCGCGCCGCTTCTTTGACCAGTGCTACCAGCGCTGGCTCCAAGAGCTGCCATTTTCAAGCCACGCAGCCAACAACCCAGCTGTCCCGCAAGGCTACGACGATGGTTCGGTCGTATCGCAGCACGACAACGCAGAGATTTGGTGCTTGCAGCTCATGGTCGCGACCTACAAGGCGTATTCGATTGGCAGCATCGAGGTGGCACTTGCGTTCCATGATGGATGACTCAATGTGTGGATACGTAGATGGAGAAGGTCGCGTATGTCGTGCGCATGCTCCGGGGCGAGACCCGCGCGCCCGTGATCGAAGAACTCCTCGCGTGGCTCAGCACCGTCTCCATGGACAAACTCACGTCGCAGTCGCTTCTGACCAAGGAGAACATGGAGCTCTTCCTCGACATGTCGACGTTGGTGCATGAACACACACCCGTGGCAGCCATGAACGACATCGTGTCCAAGAAGATGCGATCAGCCAAGAGTCTCAAGCAGCTCCAGCAGATGGACGAAGCGGCGCCGCGCTCGAACAAACAATTTTCGTACTTCAATTTTTTCAAAAAGACAGGACCGGGCGACGACCTCGAGTTTGGCGAAACCAACATCGACACGGTCGACGACAACTTTCAAGGCGAAGTCTACTGGTATGTCATAGTTTGGGATCCTTGAAGATGACGTTGTCACTAGGTATGTCATGAAGGACAACGACCTCAACAGCATTTCGGGGCCACACCCCGAAAGTATCTTGCTTGCGATTTGCTCAACCAAGGCCGCTGACTGGTCGCGTCTCCTCCTCTCGATGTACAACGAACGCGCGCCAGAAGACCGCGACTGGCGCCCGCTCCTTCGCGTCCCCCGCGTCCGCTGGCGCCTCTTTGTTCAATCGCCGTTCCACGTCAATGTGTGCATCTACACGACGTCGTTGGTACGAATCCCATCGCCTCGTTGCATGGATTGATGTTTTCAACCTTGTAGGTGCGGTCGCTCGTGGAAGCCGAGACGGATCTTTCCTCGACCGGATTGCAATTGTTGCCCGTGCCAGCGGTTCTCTTGTGGCTACCGTTCTTGGACTAACCCACTGTACTCCATAGGGCAAGCGCTTCTTGAGCGATCCGTTCTCGCTCTCGAGTGTCGTTCAGCTCCTCCTCTGCAAAGAATCTGCGATTGTCGAAAGCGCCATTGCCATCTTGCACCGCCTTGTCGCGCACAACGTCGCGACCGTACGTTTCCTTTTATGTGTCGTCGCCCCTCACATCATCTAGGCGGCCAACTTGTACCGGTGCGGGGCCATTTGGTTTATGTTTGCGAGCGCGAGCCAAGTGTCGTTCAAGGAGCACGCGGTCGTACTCGAGCTCACACATCGCCGCCAAGTCGACCATGACAACAAGAGCGCCCTCCTTGGCCTCTTGCCTGAAGCGCTCGTCCGCATTTTGGATTTGGACGGTCCCAAGAGCTTTGCCGATGTGTTTACGTTCCGCGGCGTGGACCACCGCGTCCTGTGGACACATGACATGCGCGACCATTTGCAAGAGATGCTGCACGAACACTTGACGCCGTTTGTGTGCCGGTTGCACCAAGACAGCACGGCTGTGTACGCGCCTGATTTTGATTTTGATTGACTGTGCTGGCTTTATAGGTTTGAATACTCACCCATGCCGCCCGTGATGTACTCGCAACTGCGCGACGACATTTATGTCTACAACATGCACTTGTCGCGCCTCTTCCCCGAAGACGACCTCTTGGAGGATGCGCGACACACGGAAGGACACGTTTCCCGCGCGTCTACGCATCCTGTCGACGACGAAGACAATTATGACGACTACGACGACGAAGACAATTATGACGACGACGACGGCAGTGATCTTGGCAGCGCCAAGCGACTCGACGACGTCGAAGAAGTGATGGACGAAATTGACCATCATTCTTCAGTCACGCGCGTCATTGACGAAATCGACGACCCCTTGGCCTTCATGCGGGCGGTTCACAGCACATGGCGCCAAGAAATTGCCATTGCCGAAGGTACGAATTCGGTCCACTTGGGTGACGACTCATCATGACGAAGCTCGCATGAAGAAGCACGAAGCGCGTGCGTTGCTTCAAATTGACGCGTCCGAGCTCGAGCTCGAACAAGACAATGCATTCCTCCGTGCACGCTTCCGTGCCGTCTGTTTGGGGGACGACATTGACGTGAAGAAGCTCAACGAAGCGTTTGTCGTGCTCAGTAGCGTCCCCGACAGCACGTGCGAGTTGGACAAGTTGCCTCACAAGACCCTCTCGCTCATCCTGCGCACGCAATTGCTCTTTTACGAAACGTTCCCTTCCGCGTTTCAATCCATTCCGTTTGACGCCTATGGTACGACCCGCAACATCCACTCACGAGCGGCTCAATAATTGTTGCCACGACGTAGATTTGTTGCTTAAGTTGCTGGCACAGTTTGACTTCCGCGTGGACGTGGACAACCCCGAGTATTCGCTCGAACACGACGCTCATGCGATGGAGTTGCTCTCGTTCACGATGGAGCTCTTGCTGGCGACGATGATTTCATCCCCGTGGAACGTCGAGCAAATGCTTCGGTATGTTGGTCTCTCGTGTGTCACCTCACGAGTGTCGCAGCGCCCAAGGCCTCTCGACAATCATCGAAATCGCCGACCTCTGCCGCAAGTCGCAGACGGGCTGGGTGTCGGAGCAAGACTCACACTTTGATTACATTGGCGGACTGAGCTTTCGCGTTTTGCTGGCCGTGGCCAATACGGACGTCGGGCGCGACGAGCTCGCATTCGAGCACCAGCATGCCGCCAAGAAGGAAAACATCCGCCCTGTCGTGGCCATTGTTAGCGAACTCATCTCGCAGGACGTGCACCACTCGACGGTCAACATGACGATCTTGGCGCTCGACATTCTCAGCCTCATGGGCCGCCAAGAGTCGTCCCAGTCGACGATCCTCGACAACACACTCGTCTTCTGGCACTCGCTACAGCTCATCATCACGTACGGAAAGGACCCAGCCAAGCAGCAGCTCGTCTGGGCAGCACTCCGCTGCGTGCGCGTCTTGGCCGGCTTTGACGGCGACTCGAAGGCGCGGCCCGAAGTCCAGAAGGCACTCTCGACGCTCATTCCAATGTGGACCCCCGCGCTCATGAAGGCCGAAAGCGTCGAGACGATCATCGCGTGCCTTTTCCGGGACTTGAGTGTGCCGCAATTCATTTGGATGGACGCGATGCGCCTCGAAGTCAAGGCGTATCTCGACACGCTGCTGGAATTCCACGTCCCCACGCGGTCGTTTGAAGCCGTGGCCGCCCAGTTTACATTTGACGTGCTCGCGGACGAGCCTGTCGTGGGTGGCATCTTCCTTAGCGTTTACAAATCGGGGCCTGTGCGCACGTTGCCGCCAGCCGTGGCCATGGAATTCTGCGAAAATATGCTCGTCTTCCTCTACGACCACTCGCAGCCCGACCGCCCGCAGTACGATCTCACGCTCCTCGCGCTCGAATGTTTTGCTCTCCTCACGGAAACCAGCGCCAAGGAAGTGCAGCAGTGTTGCCTTCAGTACTTTTCCGAGCCACCGCTCCTCCACGCTCTCGGCATGTACATGACCATGGGCATGCCCAAGTCGAACGGCGGCTTTGACGTGGATGCCGTCCAGCGCCGCGACGCTGCCATGACATGCATGCAATCGTTGGCGCGTCACTGCGACCCCGCAGTCCTCGCGCCGCTGCAGCCATTCTGCAAGGACATTCTGCACATGGCGGAGCTACAAGCTGGGGAAAACGAGACTCCTCTCCGTGTCTTGCAAGAACTCTGCGAAGCCTCGAGTGACATCGGCATGCATATTCTCAACACCCGTGTCTGGCTCGAGCTGCTCTCGGTTATGATCCGCGCCAAGCACTTCGTGACAGAAAATGCATTCATTGCGGCCGAAACGCTCCGTCTCCCCGCCGCTGACGTACGTCCCTTGATTCGGCGTCTGTCTCATGGCTTGTAGATCTGGTACGCCCTTCTCCACGGAGCCAACGATGTCCGCGACCAGGCAATGACACAGCTCAAGTACTTCTTGCCGCACGCGCTCATCCAAACACTGATCGAAGACGCTGCCGTCTTTGACGAACTGTTTGAGGTAGAGACTCGGGTAGAAAGCAGAGATTCATTTGGATGGCTAGGAATCGGCCTACGATGCTGAACTGATCTGGGACGAAGACATTCGTGGTGCCGTGCGCAGCCACTTGGACTACCTCTTGACCCGGCCAGAGCACCCCGAGTTCCCCGAGGACCAAATGGATTTTAGTCATTGGGACATGGGCACGAGCGTGGGGGATTTGTATTTGGACCTGTTTTTGCAAAACCCCGAGGCGACGCGCCTCCGTCATCCGTTCCACATTGCCTCGCAGCTGCTCTCGGTGTGGAAGCAGGAACTTGGCGTTGTGATTCCATTGGCCACGCAGTCGATGATGAGTGCGCCCCTCACGCTGCCCGATTTGGTCAACATGGGCGTCGAAAGCGCCAGTTTGCTCAGCAAGCTCACGAATGCGCTTGTCTTTATCCTGCGGGTAGGGTCTCTCCAGTCCCCCGACGACTCACAGCGTGCCACAGGAATACGTTGAGGTCAAGACAACGATGGAAGAGACTGGCCTTTGCAAGGACCTTCTCCGCGTGCTCAAGCAATGCCAGAGCGAGCGCGCCATCGGCTTTCCCCAAACGTGCGTGCTCCGTCTCATGCAAGTCTTTGCGAGCCACGATCATTTTGACAATGCCGAGTGCCTCGAATCTCTCTTTGCGCCGCTTGCGCGCAAGCACCAAGACCCGACGCTTGTCTTGGACATTGCCCGCACGGTCCTCGAGGTTGGTGTCTCCGACTCTCTCTGTTGTTGCTTCACACAATTTGCAGAAACATTTAGCCAAGCCCAAGCGGCAGCAAACGTACTCGGCCCTCGCTGTCCTGCGCGATTACGACGTCTTGCCTGTCGTCGTCTCGTACGCCGACGGCTCGGCCGACATGCGGAGCGTCCGTCGCCCCGTCGAATGCCATGCGCTGGCCAACTCGATCGTCCGCATGCTCCAGCCGTACCAGGAAGAAGACATCATGACGACAGCGGCCATGGGGTCGCGGCCGCCGCCGCCGCAAGCCATGGCCTCCCACCCGCCTCAAATGGGCCGCATGGCGCCGATGCCAGCAGCGACGACGATGATGCAGCCCATGATGGCGGCGCCCATGATGAAGAAGGAGCGCCCCCCGCCGATTGCCGTGCCCATGATGCCTGTGGTCGTGCCGACGGTGCGCTCTGGTGGCCGCCGCACGCCTGTGAACCACCCGTATGGCCGCTTTCACATGCAGCAGCAGGCGCCATCCCGCCAGCGCAAGACGCTGTCGGAAGTGAGCATCGACACACACAGTGTCTCGGTCGAGTCGTTCACGGCGCCGCCAGTCCAACACCTCCGCTCAACGATCCCACCGCGGACGTCGGAAGAGTCGTCGCGCGTGAGCCAGAGCAATGTTCCCATGTCGAGCAGCATGTACCGCGCAAGCGACATCTACGGCGGCGAGCCATTCTCGAGTTCGACGTCTATCTACCCGCACAATGCGTACCACTCGGAGGCGGACCTCTCAGACGGGTCGGAATACGAAGTCGACGAACCGTCCGAGGCCGACTTTGACCTTCACAGCGACGATCTCGACCCAGCGCTGCAAGAGTACGACATTTAAGTTACGAGTTTTATGAATTGAATAAGTTTATACCCCAATTTGATGTGACACCGAAGCCGCCACAAGCCGCAGCCGCGCTAGCTCTGTCGTCCAAAAATCCAGTTGATCGAGTTGTTGCTGCCGGGAAAACGCCGCCGACTCGCGGTTGCACCGCTTCCGGTACGTCTCTCGGTCTTCGCCGGCGTCCATTGGACTCTTGACTTTCTTTCTCGGTGTCCACACCCGTTTTTCTGCTTGCAAGTGGGGATGTGTGGCCAGGAGCGCCTCGATCTCCGAGACCACGTGGCCATGGCGATGGCGTTGCTTGTCGCGGTACAGCGCCGCGGCGATGCGACTCGTGCGCTTCTTCGAGTCGAGGCTTCCATCGATGTTGCCAGGTACTACTCGCCCGTCGTCGTCGTCGCGTTGGGGAAGGCAAGGGCTTGCATCGAATGCATGGGATGACGGATGCGGGACGATTCGGCGCTTGTGGTTGCGGCGGAGAATCGCGCGGCGGCGGTACTCCCTCGCCGAGAGAGTCTCGTCTTGTCGCGAAGTTGACGACAAGGCCATGAATGACAGAGCCTCCTCCTCCTCAAGGATGCACGCCGCCCCGCGGTGGAAAAAGAGCGTGTCGCTGACAGCTGATGGACTCAAGAGACGCGGCGACGACGTTGGGGAAGACCACTTGAATGGCGTCGTCGTGGTGTCGATGGTGAGGAACGTGTCCATGTCAGCGGGGGCGCAAGGGATCTCTTGCAGCAAGGCTTGGATCGCCACAAAGGTACACTCCATGTCGGCAAGGCCAGGTTGGACGCGGCGCTGGTTGATGCTTTGGTCAGTCATGGCAGTGCCCAGATGGAGGCAATTTCTCAAATGCAGACGATGGGTGGTGGTCAGTATGCACGAGTGATGTTATCACGCACTGGCCATCTCTGATGGAAAGCCTACACAGCCGATGTGGGGCTAGAAATATAAAAATACACGCAAATGCATGGACCGACACGCGATGTTTTATTTTAATTTGAGTGTGGGGAGATCTTGGGGTGAGTTTCGTCCAAAACGGTTTCGTTTCAGGACAGAATTACAGCCAACGCCGGCGACAGTTTCGAATGGAGTTGCTCTCGTTTTTGCATATCAGACTAACATTCGACGAAAGTTTCTCTGCCGACGCGACAGAACCAAAGGTTTAGTGCCGAGAGGCGGAGTGAGATTGGGCTTCATTTTCGGCTTTTATAGTGTTCGTAGTAGGTCTTACAGCAGGCTGCGTGCATGCAACAGTTGAACGCCGGTGGTCCTAGCCTGAGATTGCCGCCTGAAAAAGGTGGTGCGAGAAATGACGAGATTAATTGGGTCGGGGAAAACATAGTGCCAGTGGGGGAAGGTGCATTGCGACTGGGGGCAGCACAATGGATGGTACGACGTAGTAATTCAGGATGGATAAGCAAGTCGCCGTGACCCTGGACGCGTGATGGTGCATGCGATCTCGAGGGGAGTGTGCAATTAATTTGCAAAGAAGTCAACTTTAGTTGTTGAATACATGAGTAGTACAAGGTAGAAACAGTCCAGAGGGGCGAAGAGGGCATTCAACTTGAACGCATTTGACATCCACGGCTTTCAAGAGCCCTTATCTCCATCGAACGAGCCAAGACAATTTGGCACTTTGATAGAGCCATTAGTTTGTGGATGAAATGTCCATTTGAAAGAAGATCGGGAACAAGTCCATCAAATCCAACATGATATGTTGGTGTCAGAGATTTTGGCAACAAGAAGCACATCCAAAGCAGCCGCAATTGACCTCTGCCGGCAAGATGGAGATTTTCGTTTTCGGTGCAACGTTGCCAACGAATAAGGCTGCAATTCTTGAGCACTTTGGTCCGCAGAACCTCGCCTGCATTTGGTGGTCAAGTGGTGCGTCTTTTTCTCGCAAAATCGAATGTTGAGTCCACCGATCTCCATTCCCTTTGTTCCATCTATGCGATCGTTGGCTGGGCAATGGCGCCTTCTGGTGATCACCCCCACTTTGCTAACTTTGCATTCTCGACGTTTGGCTGCATATTAAGGAGTCAACGCTGACCAAATCTCGACTTCGCGATGTTGCACATGCGATGTGCATGGCAGGAGTGATGAGAAGCAAGACGAATGTGAAATATTGGACATGCAGATGTGGACGCTCCAATGTGTGTGGTCCAGAGGAGTTTGGTGAATCCCATCGAAGTTGAATCGAAGTACTACTCTCCATGGTATGTCGTCCAACATCCCACTGTTATACTGTAGGATACTAAAGCGTGGGACATTTAGTTAAGGGTGTTGGACTCTGCATGACTCATTCTCGATCGTCTGCACGAAATGCAATGCGGTGGTGGAAGGGGAATGGGGCTCTGGGGGGACTGAGAGATCAGAGGATATTATCCTGGGAGGGCAATCGGTGATGCTTCCTCCCGAGGGGTGATCCAAGGAATGGCGGCGGTGGTCGTTGGCCAGGATGACTGACTCTCGTTGAAAGGGGGCATCCAGGTAAAGTCGTCTGCCCATATGCAACGATCGGGGAAAATAGGGCCAGAGTATTACTCTTTGAGTGTGGGTTTATATATATCAGCACACAATAACTCACCGTACAAGACTACCCAAATCACACAATAACTCATCTATAGTGCCACTGAAGCGCAGAATCGCTCTCAGACAAGGGTAAATAAACTAAATAATCGATTTACCATTGTCTGTAATATATAAAGTTCGAAATATGAATAAAAATACGTAGTTTTATCCAGAAATATATCAAAACAAACTCACCAGACAGCAACAATTAACAAATGGGTGAGCAAAAAAGACTGGTGAGTTATTGTGTACTCGGAATTTTATACCTGAGAATATGGCCCATATTTATTTGGGCCTTTTGAACGAAAAACACCGTTTGCATATGCATAATTTTACTTGATTGCTGTAATATTTGTACAAAAGGTACCACTCTCAGTCGTTGGTGACGCTTTCGATGCGAAACAAAAATCAGGCCGAGTTTCTCTTCAATGGAGAAAGCAACAACGACGCTGAAGGTAGCATTTGGCCTGACAAAGATCTTCGTCAAAGTCTTTGGAAGGGCAAGGCTTTGTTTGCAGTCCAAAGCTGGAAATAAACTATATCAATATGGCCAATCAAAAAGATTTAATTTTTTAACTAATGAATTGCCATCAAAATAATCTCCACATGCTAGTGTCGCCAGCGACGTCCAACGATTCTGACCCGTTGACATGATTGCCAACACTCGATTGCGATCAACAGCATGGCCAGAAAAAGTGAAAAATGTTTCATTTAGACACAACAAGGTTGCGTCCTTTACACACTGTCCAATTTGCACTCTCTGATATGATGAACGAATTGCCCCGCTCGAAAAGGGGATGGGGGCTCGACAGGGCAGTCGTCTTTATGGCGATCATTCGAGTGATGTGCAACGCTTTCACGCACGTTTTGACGTCAATATGAGGAACGGCGGTGCACTCTGTTCAGCAAGCCCACAACCATTTGCCCTTGACTTCACTGTGCCCATGATCAGTGCAGGCGACAGTGAAATTGGCAATGCCCAAATGGGCTCGCCACATCCAGTAATCAAAAGTCGTTTCGATCGCAAGCCCGTGATAATGCAAAGGCACCACGCTTTGTCCCTCAGATCGAAACTCACCAGGAGGCAGGGTTATCAAAATATTTAGAAATGATGAAATGTTGGGTGTCCTCCCACGACGACACTCTGGGGGATACTTCCTTCTTACATCAGTGTTCTTCTATTGATTAGTTGCTGTGTGCTGGCTTGTCTTCGTCGTCTCGTCATAAAAGCTCAAATTTTATATCCATTTAAAGTATGAATTATTTTCCGTCCGGAGTCCCTCCAGTTTCCCACCTTAACTATTCCAACTCTCTGCCATACGGCCGTCGCCCCTCCTGGGCGTCCACCCGTTTCTGGTCCTCAGTCGATGAAATGTACCTCAAATTTGTGTCTCGAAGTTTTCGAAGGAAATCTTTTGCCGTCCAGAAAAACTTTGACAGGATCGCATGTTCGAAACGGCGTTTTGAACGCGATCGATATTCCCACCAGCCAATAACATGCCTTGAACAGTCCCAATCAAACCCGTAGCAAACCGGTTCAGTCATCGCACTGGCCCCATCGCCGGTGCTCCAATGTGTTCCAGTACTCCATTTGGCATCTTGCGTTGTCCTCATGATCGACATGAGCACGTCAGAATCGACTTCCCACTACTGGCAGCACAGCGGCGGCGGCGACGACGCATGCAGGCCCCTCGAGGACTCTCCCTTCCACTACATGTGCCCTACCCTCATGAAGCGCCCTCGCCACGCATGCGCATTCGACGTCCCCATCAAGGACGAAGTCGTAAAGGAAGAAGTCCTCAACGACTTTGACGCGACCGATATGTGTGTCTCGCCCCTCGAGATGGACGACATCCTGAGCAAGGTCGTGTTGCACGTCAAGCACGAAACGTCGCGCGACCGCCGCCGAGATGCGATCGCGCGCCGCAACCGCCGCCGCAACATCCCGTCAAAACTCGACGGCGACCATGCCAACCTCGCGTGGATCGAAATGAAGAAACGCAAGAGCCGCATCGCTGCTGCGTCGTACCGCGAGAAGCGCATGGGGAAGCTCGAAGTCGTCAAGGCCGACGTCGCATCCCTGCTGGCGCAATATCCCTTCCTCACATGCGCCGAGTGGGTGCCGTCGCGCGCGCCGACGCTCGCGTGTCGAGACAACGAATCGAAAGACGAGTTTCGGAAACGCAAGAACCGCGAGTCGGCCGCGCAGTCGCGCAAGCTCCAGCTCGAGCAGCTGCAGTTCCTCACCAACGAACTGCATCGGCTTCGCGAGATCGCCGCGCGGGTCGGTGCGTCGTCCGAGCCCCACGCTGCGTCCCCAAACTATTATTAGCTCCACTTCCCCCCACTTGTTAATTATCACTCCACCTGTACCTTATTGCGACTCGTGTTGAATTGATTTGTTTGCGGAGATGCGTGGAAGTGCTTGGCTCCCTCGTGTCCAGTGACGAAACAGCCGTAAGGTGACGTCAGCTCTGAACCATCGTGGCGAAAAGTAGCGTGGTGACGTGTGGTGACGTACGGTCTGAATGATCGTCACCGGCGGCCTCGTCGTTGTCTCGGTTCAGAGAGCTGGCCCACAAGCAGGTCGTCCGACTTGGTCAACTCATCGCCTGTTGTTGGAACAACTCACGGCCAGGTTGGTCGTGTTGCATAGACACGCGCTGGCCACAGTGCACATGGCGTGTCGATTAGTGTCATGTCACTAAAGACACATAATAGTGGCATGTCACTCATATCTTTGCTGAGCAAAACCGACTCGACGTTGTCGGTATTGCCAACTTGCGCAACTTGGCAACACCAACAACACTGTGTGGCAATGCCAACGCATCGTAGCAATCGGCACCACGCACGACGCAAACCAGGATCCAACACGATGCATTCACTTAGACCAACAAGATAGCTGCTCCCATCAAAGTTGGCTCTGGGCAACACACACATGGCCGCTAGACATTGTTGCCACGCGCGGCGTTGGCCTCTCGGATCCACTTCCACATGTGTGTCTTCTCTGTCTCGCGCGCGGCCTTGACACCGTCCGAGTCGAGCGGGTGCGAAAACATCAAGTCCAAATGGTGCGCGCCGCCCTCGACCGTGATGGCGACGACGGTCGGGTTCACGTCGTCGAGGACGCCCATGCCCGACCACGGGTCCAAGTTGCCGTTGGTAAAGACAATGTTACTCGAGGCCCGCAGCGCCGCGTGGCCACCGTAGACCGTGTTGGCCCAAAGCGGGCGCAGCGTCACGTTCCACTGCGCCTCACACGCCGCCGCGGCCGCCG